>JAFVLL020015441.1:0-24825 GCA_021397915.2 Tor tambroides
TAGTGTTGAGAGGTAACGCAATCAGATTACTTTTTTCAAGAAACTATCAAAGGTAATGCATTACTTTTTAATTTACAAGAAAATATCTGAGTTACTTTTTTAAATACGTAATGCTTGTTACTTTGTTTTCCCATTTACTGATTGACAGTTCTCGTGTTGCTATGTTGAGAGAAATTAGGAGTAAATGCATAGTCGTTATGTATGTTGTGTAAACATGATCAGTAGTTCCAGACTAAATGTGAACATGCATTTACTCACCTTACTTGCACAAAAACAGATTTAGTATTCCTCAAATGGATATAAACTGTGAAAAGCAAACTCAGAATATTACCCAAACCTGCAATAATTAAATAATAATACAAAAATCCTAAGCCTGAGGCTTATTCAGTTCGCTTTTGGTGCAAAAGTGCTTTTACATTTGCCAAAAGTAAGACTTTTTTATATTAAAACAAACAAGCAAGCACAGGCCAGATGAGAAAAAGTAATGCAAAAGTACTATAATGCATTACTTTCCATAAATAGTAACTAAGTAACATAATTAGTTACTTTTTAGGGAGTGATGCAATATTGTAATGCATTAATTTTGAAGGTAACTTTTCCCAAAATTGTGTGTGTGTATTTATTAATTTAGTGTTATTTCATGATTAAAAATTATTATAATTAGTCACACTACATGTAAAATTGTCAGCACTGACATTTGTTTGTGTGTGTATCTTATAAGTTGGTGTTTGAGGTGGCGTTCAACGGTCCACATGGAGGATACGTGATTCTTGATGAGATTTCCTTCTCTCCAGAGTTCTGTAATGCAGGCACAGGTATGTTTGAACAGCTCAATCCACCTCAAAGCTCATACCCAATTCCTGTGTGATCAATTAAAAATATGTGTTTTCACAGAGCCAACGTTTGATCCATCTATTGCAAACTGTGACTTTGAGTCAGGATATTGTCGGTATGTCCAGGCACAGACAGACAGTTCACTGTGGAGGAGAGTGTCTGTCAGACCCAACATCTACACCGCCGGAGACCATACGACAGGAGCAGGTACAGCTGGATGTAATGTACACTACCATTCAAAAGTCTGGGGCCAGTAAGTTTTTTTTTTTTTTAAGAAATTAATACTTTCATTCAGGAAGAATGCAATAAATCAAATGTGACATTTTTTATAATGTTACAAAAGAATTGTACTTTAATTAAATTATATTCTTCTGAACTTTCTATTCATCAAAGGATCATGAAAAATATGTATCATAGTTTCCATAAAAAATAGTTTCAACACTGATAATAATCAGAAATGTCTCTTGAGAAGCAAATATTAACATATTGGAATGATTTCTGAAGGATCATGTGACACTGAAGACTGGAGTAATGATGCTGAAAATTCAGCTTTGATCACAGCAATAAATTATTTTTATATCTCACAATATTACTGTTTTTATTGCATTAGTATCAAATGTGACCCTGGACCACAAAACCAGTCATAAGTGTCAATTTTTCGAAATTGAGATTTCTACATCATCTGAAAGCAGAATAAATAAGCTTCCATTGATGTATGGTTTGTTAGGATCGGACAATATTTGGCTGAGATACAACTATTTGAATATCTGGAATCTGAGGGTGCAAAAAAATCAAAATATTGATAAAATCGCCTTTAAAGTTGTCCAAATGAAGTTCTTAACAATGCATATTACTAATCAAAAATTAAGTTTTGATATATTTACGGCAGGAAATTTACAAAATATCTTCATGAAACATGATCTTTATTTAATGTCCTAATGATTATTGGCATAAAAGAAAAATGGATAATTTTGACCCATACAATGTATTTTTGGCTATTGCTACAAATATACCCCAGCGACTTAAGACTGGTTTTGTGCTCCAGGGTCACAAATAAGAGCAGAAAAGACTTTAAAATGTCAAAAAAAAATTCTACCGACCCCAAAGTTTTAAACTGATTAATAGCCTACATTTGTTGAAGCATGAAATGGTTAAAAATTGTTGTTCTTTCTGAACAGGATCCTTCTTGTTGGCAAACTCTCGCTTCAGTTTACAGTCCGGATACGTCAGCCGTTTGTTTGGCCCGCCGATGCCAGGGGATCAGAAATACTGCCTGAAGTTCTTCTACTCCCTGCGAGGCCTCAGTGGAACAGACCAAGTGTTGTCGGCGTATCTGTATTACGGCAATGGCACTAAACAAGAACAAATATGGACCCAGAATTATAAGATGAAAAATGTCTGGATTGCAGTTGAACTGACCATTCAAAGTCAGAAAAATGCTCAGGTAAGATGGTGTAAGCTTTATTAGTCAGGAGCAGGTGATATTAGGGGGAAAGGCAAGTGGTGCATTAAAGTCCTCCTGGGAAGTTCATTACCTATTTACATTATAATTCTAACCATTAAAACTTTGCCTGCCATAGGCCCTACATTTTCTTACCAACAGCATGTGGCAAATAATGGGTTACGGCTGTAAACTGAAGTCTATTGGCCGTCTCAGTTTCAAAAGGATATTTCACAGACTCTTTAAGAGACACATACTCTCAGATGACTTCCATTTATCTGGACATGCTTCTGGCCCTCTGCTCTCACATCTGTTAGCAAGACATGGGTTTATGTCTCACATGACTTTTATTACAGTAAAGTCCAGCTTTAGAGAAATAAATGTTAATAACATCTGGAAATATAAGATCATTCATACTTTAAATCCACAGAACCATACATGAGTTTTACTTTTTTAAATATTACAGTACACTGTCTTTCTTTTCTGATCTGTCATTAAGTTAGCATGAGAAAGCCAAGTTTAAAGCTTCTTCTTCTCCTTCTTCTTCTGAGACAAAATTTGGACTGTATCTCCTTCTTTCAAGCTACAACCACCAAACTCGGGTCAGACCTTCACACTGTTCTACTTATGCTATATCTTTTCTAACTTATCAGACTTATGATTTTCATTAAACGGATGATGGAAACTATGTAAAATCCCATAGACTTTTATTGAGGGGGTCGAAACTTCTGTACATTACAATGTTTAAGCTTGACAACATAGGACAACATCCTAAACAACTTGCTAAAAACGTGCTTATCATGCTAGAAACAGGCTAGCAACATGTTAATCACGTCAAAAACATGCTATTCACATGCTAGCATCATGTTAATCATGCTGGCAACATGCAAAACTTGCTAGAAACATGCTTATCATGCTAGAAACACGTTAAACTTGCTAGAAACAAGCTAATGCTAGAAATATGTTAGCAACATGATAATCATGCAAAGAAACATACAAACAACTTGCTAATCATGTTAATAAAGTGTTAACATGCTAATCATGCTAGCTACATGCTAGCAACATGTTAATCATACCAAGTTAGCATCATGCTAGAAACATGCTAATCATGTTAATTATATGCTAACATGTTAGCAATATGCAAATCATGCAAGAAACATCCTAGCAACATGTTAATCATTTCAAAAATATGCTAGCCACATGCTTGCATCATGTTAATCATGCCAGCCACATGCTAACATCATACTAATAATGCCAGAAACATGCTAGCAACTTGCTAGCGACATACTAACCATGTTAGAAACATGGTAATCACGTTAATAATATGCTAGCAACATGCTTATCATGCTAGCACCATGTTAATCATTTCAAGTTAACATCATGCGAAACATGCTAAAAATGTGTTAATCATGTTAATAATATGCTAACATGTTAGCTACATGCAAATCATGCAAGAAACATCCTAGCAACATGTTAATCATTTCAAAAATATGCTAGCCACATGCTTCCATCATGTTAATCATGCTAGCCACATGCTAACATCATACTAATCATGCCAGAAACATGCTAGCATCTTGCTAGCGACATACTAACCATGTTAGAAACATGGTAATCATGTTAATAATATGCTAGCAACATGCTTATCATGCTAGCAACATGTTAATCATTTCAAGTTAACATCATGCGAAACATGCTAAAAATGTGTTAATCATGTTAATAATATGCTAACATGTTAGCTACATGCAAATCATGCAAGAAACATCCTAGCAACATGTTAATCATTTCAAAAATATGCTAGCCACATGTTTGCATCATGTTAATCATGCTAGCCACATGCTAACATCTTACTAATCATGCCAGAAACATGCTAGCAACTTGCTAGCGACATACTAACCATGTTAGAAACATGGTAATCGTGTTAATAATATGCTAGTAAAATGCTTATCATGCTAGCAACATGTTAATCATTTCAAGTTAACATCATGCTAGAAACATGCTAAAAATGTGTTAATCATGTTAATAATATGCTAACATATTAGCTACATGCAAATCATGCAAGAAACATCCTAGCAACATGTTAATCATTTTAAAAAAATACTAGCCACATGCTAGCATCATGTTAATCATGCTAGCCACATGCTAACATCTTGCTAATCATTGCCAGAAACATGCTAGCAACTTGCTAGAAACATGGTAATCATGCTAGAAACATGCTAATCATGGCACAACCATGCTAGCATCTTGCTGGCAACATGCTAATCATGCTAAAACATGAGAACAATATAGCAACATGTTAATTAAATCATGTTTGCAGTTTGCTAAATCATGCTAGCAATGTTTTAGCAACACCTAGGCCTGTCTAATAAACTTTCAAACTTCAAGCTTTTTACAGCTGTTTCAAACATTCAGGCTAGAATTTCTCAAGCTAACTTAAAACTGTTCTCACAAACTTTACTCATCTAATTTTATGTTGATCTTAAGTTTGTGATTTTTCTCCATCTGGGCGATGAAGGTGGTTTTCATCAGCACATGCAAAAATATTTGGAGTTGTGGCTCTGTGGGGCTCGATGACATTAAAGTCACGCTTGGTGACTGTGCACTGTTAGGTAAACAATTTTACTCTGTGCATGTGAATCTTCATGGTGAATTTTACAATTGGTTCCTTAATATTTTAGTTTGCTACAAGCAGAATAAGCTCTCTCTGTTACAGCATCCTCTGTGTCAGCCCCGTCTCACTGTGACTTTGAGGCTGGTCTGTGTGGATTCACTCAGGATAACGAAGGAGACTCAGGGGACTGGATGCTGGCCAGAGGACCCACACCCACATCTTACACAGGGCCCAGAGGAGACCACACCACTGGAGTGGGTGAGCTTACACCCTTCCCAAAAACTCCTAACTTGTGTTATTAACTTATCATTGTGAATAATGTAACATTTACAAGTGGAACTACTGATTACCACAGACTTAAAAAATTATGTTTGCTCTATTCCTTTTACAGTAGAAGTCTATGAAGGGAGGAAAAGCTGTACATTCGTATAAGTTCTTATATTCGTCTTCATAAAAATGTGTTATTTTGCTTAAATCGGCCTTTTGGGTGGGAGTACTTTTCTATCCGGATTAACTGATGTTTTATGCTCCGTGTAAACAGTACTTTGCAGAGAGTTACATAACATTCTGTAGCTTTTTGGTATCTTCACATGCATCATGTGAAAGTTACCAGGCGTACCAAGTTTAAAAGTTGGATGTATATGGCTTTAGCCTTGTAAGTACACTTTAGCATACATTTGCAAATTAACCATTGTTTTATTATTATATAAAAGAGTAGTAACCATGTTTTTGGCATATTACCATTTGTATAACCACAGTTGTACTACAAATGGTTAAACTATGGTTAGTATAGCAAAACCATGGTTAGTTTGTGGTTACCATGGTTTAACTATAGTAACCATGGATTTTTGGTCTTAGTAAAACCATGGTTAATTTTCGTAAGGGATTGTAGTTATATATAAAGTACTGAGTAATATTAATAAACAACATGGGATTTGAATTTGGTTTAGGGTTAGTTGCATGTGATTATGCATAAATTTCTGTTAAAACTACAGTAAGTGCATGTAAAAGTGTTACCGGATATACTTAAGTGTGAACCAAATGTAATGTTTTTGGATGCATGTGAATTGCAATTAAATAAATGTATTATAGTATTAATTTATATTAAATGCAATTTATGCAATTTTTTTTGACTCACTTAAGTTGGACTTAAGTACATCTTTATATGCGATTTCAAAATTACATATGTTGTCTTTAAAATAAGGTTAAAGTATACTGACAAGCATGATAAACTAAAATTCTATGGCATTCCTACTGAAACGTGTATCTCATATATTTAGGATATAAACCCCCGGTTTGACAGACAAGGCTTAAGCCTAGTCCTAGACTAAAATGTAAGTCTGAGCAGTTTCAACTGAAAGAAACTTATATCAGTGCCTTTGTTTTGTCTCAAGATGCACCCCAGTAATGTGTTTTTCTAAGCATGTTTATAAAAATTGCTTAAATATCCTAATTGAACTCTGATCTAATCCTGGCTTAGTCTAAACTCCGTCTGTGAAACCGGGCCTTAGTATATATATAGTATGGTACTATAGTAAATAGTTGCTACATTTGATACAATACACTTGTGTTTTGTCAAAGTGCACTTAAATTAAATGTCATCCTGTAATTAAATCTGTATTAATTTCTGTAGTTACATCAATATTTACCTTAAACCTAACCATACCACCAAATCTGTCCCATAACCTTAACTGTATTCCACATCAATAGCAGCAAAAGTGTTTTGCAATTCAACATGAACACACTAAGTACATTGTACCTAAATTTTATTAATTTATTTTTTGACATAAGTACATAGTTAAAGACACATAATATAAAGCGGGTCCTAAAAGGGTGTTTAAAAACATGTCATTAAAATGTCTCTTTTTAAGTCCAGTTAAGTGGCCTGAAACTGAACCTGGGACACACTTTTATATCTTGGAAAGCTGTCTTCTCTGCTTTTAGGTCATTATTTGCACATTGAGGCGTCAGTGATGCTGCCCGGTCACAAAGCGCGCCTCCTCTCCAGCTCTCTGCGTGGCTCTAGAGAAACACAGTGCTTGCAGTTCTACTACCACATGTACGGCTCAGGGATCGGACAGCTGAGCGTTTACCTCCAGACTGGACAAGAGAACCAGGACAAACTACTGTGGACGAGCCATGGAGAGCAAGGCATCTCCTGGCTCAGAGCGTCAGTGAACTACCAATATGACCAACAGCACCAGGTTAGTTGCTTGAAGCTGCATTATATAATCAACATTCACTCAGCGTCATTTTCTTTAATATATTACATCTATTTGTCCACATGCTTAGATTGTGTTTGAAGCCACTAGAGGAGCATCAGTAAGGAGTGATATTGCAATCGATGATGTTGTTTTTGAAAGAGGACCATGCAGAGGTATATTCATGATAAGTTGATTATCATACACATCTATTATTCACGTTACCATGAACAACCTTACATACTATTTGTCTTATTATCCACACAGAATATGCTGATGACCATATCCCTCATCTGCGCCTCTCTGGAAATAATAATGATATTCAGTCAATGAATTTTAAATAGAAAAGACAGAAAGAGAAAAATGCTGGGAAAACTGAAAGCATGCATGTGACCGTACAGCTGGAGTGCAGTGATCTGTGAGGATGAGAGCAAAGGAGATGACTGAATTTTGAGCAGAAATCATCAAATTTTCCTTGTATATTTGACTTTTGAACACCTGGTTCATTCTACAGTTTCTCGTGTGTGTATCACATATATTGAATACATGGTTAAAGATTGAAACCATATTAGGTCACCTTAGAAAGCCTCTATACAGATGTCTTATTGATTTCATTTGTACTTCAAGACATCAGCATGTAGATCTGGTGATTTGTTTTTGTCAAATAAAACTGAAAATTGCAGAGATTCTATTTTATGAGAATAGCTTTTGTTTTGTTTTTTACTTTAAATCTTTAGTCCTTCATCATATGTAAGGGTGTGTAATATGTCATGTTTAAAACCTTTAAATGTAACAAGCATTCCTGATTATCCTATTCTTTTGGGACGGTGACTGACTGACTGTACGTTAGCTTGGTTATTACACAGCTACCAAATAAATAAATAAAAATACAGTAAATGGATGTGAAATACTGATGTGTGTTAAAGTTATTTTATGTGAGGTGAAAGAGTGCAAAGTGATGTGAGAGACATGAAACCAACACAACACCTATTTAGGAAATCAACTGAGAAAATAGATAAAATGTCAGATAAGCTAAATATATGATGTATTATGTAATTTGTGAAATGAAAGTGATGTGTATATGTGTGTGTGTATACACACACACACACATATATATATATATATATATATATATATATATATATATACATATAACATATAACCTTATAAATACATATAACCTTATATGTAAAGGTTTTTATAAGAATAAAAGGTTTGGCATTTAATTTTTAATATACACTCTACATGCTGTAGAAATAGAAAGAGTAGTATGTTAGTATGCTAACTGTAGTATATCACAGGGTAGTTCTTTACAGCCATCTAGTGCTTATGAATAGTAAGCGCACAAATCCCCCTAACATACCACGTGAAACCCCCCGATGTGGCAAACCTGGAATGTGTCACGTGACAACCGTCGGCCAATCACACGGCGACTTACTCACAACACAGGCGCGAAACGAAAGTGATGTGACGCTGCTGCGGAGCGTCAACCGGCGGTGTTAACGGGAGAAGAAATGGACCTGCCGCAGAAGAAAAAACGAATTAGCCACGAATTAACCAACTCACAGCCCTCCAGCCGCGAAGCTGCACCGTCCAGCAGCACAAATGGCCAAGCAGGAGGTTTCGTGGAGGGCTCTATCCTCCGCATCACCATGCGTAACTTCCTGTGAGAAATCCACTCTTTATGTACTTCAGAATGTCTCTATTTCACTTTCATAACAGTTTTTTGCACTTTCACGTCAAGTGTTTTCGAATTAAATCTTGATGAGTTATATTTGTAATTCTGGTCATCTCTGTTGTTAGCACATACGACCACTCAGAAGTGTTCCCCGGACCCAAACTGAACATGATCGTGGGAGCCAACGGCACAGGGAAGTCCAGTATAGTGTGTGCCATCTGCCTGGGCCTGGCTGGAAAAACAGCCGTCCTGGGTCGAGGAGACAAGGCGAGTCACTCTCATCTGATCACTGAGAGCTCGTGTTAGGTTACGCATTTGTATTATAGTGTAGATTAAGTATCATTTCTGTCATTTCACACCAGCTGTCTGCTGTCCAGCCATTTCTAGACACTGTACCAAAGGCTTTTACAAGTGCAAAAACTCACAGTATGATTTACAAATACACACAGATGATTATATCTGTGTAGCTAAGTACTCAAAAATCTGTGTGAATGCAGTTTTTGCATTTGCAGATGCTTTGGAGGCAGTTGTGCCAAGATTTTTGCCTGTAGTTGTAGTTAGCATGCAAACAAAGTGTACGAGCTGGTAAATCCGGTAACTTTCACATAATACAAGCTGGGATACTAGAGAGGGGTTTTTCATATAGAGAAAAACCCACAGGAATTGTGTCTAACGCATAACGAGAAGTTTATCCAACATAAAAAGTTATTAAAGGAGACACAGAATGATTAGAGTTAAAATATAACTTAAATAATTAGTTAGCACAACAAATATGACCCTGAAAATATCTTTTGAAAATATGAAAATATATATATATTTTTTTTGGAATACCTTTTTCAGCATTTACATTCAGGAACACTTAATTACAAAATTCTATGGTTATTATCGTAAATAAAGGTAAAACGATCATTCTTCAAAAAAGCAAATTCTTAACTTACTAAACTTAATAACTAACTTAATAAAACTAACATGAACTAAAAAAATGAAATATAAGAAGGTTTAAACTTGTTTTATTTCATCTAATTGCCAAGGCAACATTTCTCATTTGTAATTTGTTTCACTTGAAGCACTAAAATAACTTTAACCAAACCGAATGAATAAAAACTGTATAGACATGTTTACAAAAACAAATTTATTTAAATTTTAGCTAAATAAAAGGAAAATATAAAAGTGAAAATGAATTCAAAATATTAACACAAGTTGTAATAGTAGATCAGTCATACCAAAACAACATTTATTGTCATTTATTGTCAATAATAAATAAACCAGGTATTTTTCTGTTTTTAGGTTGGTCTGTATGTGAAGCGAGGTTGCACTAAAGGTTCAGTTGAAATTGAGCTGTAAGTGTATATTTATACATATTATTATTTATGTCCATTATTTCCAAAGTCCTTGTAGAGACAGAGTTACTCAGTTCATCTCTGCTTTTCTTTGTCTCCAGATACAGAGCGAGCGGCAACTTGATAATCACCAGAGAGATCCAGGTTGAGAACAACCAGTCGACATGGATGCTCAATAAGAAGCACTCCAGTCAGAGGGCTGTGGAGGAGGCCGTGAAGGAGCTGCACATTCAGGTCGGGAACCTGTGTCAGTTCCTACCACAGGTGAGTGCTGTTATTACAATCACCAGTTTATTACTGCACAATATAGATTGCCAGACAAATCTGTGAAGTTCTGAAGAACTGCACAAGAGATTTTTTTTGTTTATAGTTTGTCTTTTATTTGGTGTTGCAGGAGAAGGTTGGTGAGTTTGCTAAGATGAGTAAGATCGAGCTTCTCGAAGCCACAGAGAAATCTGTCGGCCCGCCAGAAATGTACGAGTTTCACTGCGAACTCAAGACGTTTCGCACCAAAGAGAGGGAACTAGAGGTGAAAGATTTTCTTGTTTTGAAATGCATCTTAAGGCTGTGATAGGGCTTTGATTTTACTCCGTCCTGTTTGTGGTGTTTTTGATAGAATATGTGTAAGGAGAAAGCCAACTTCCTAGAGAAGGCCAGACAGAGGAATGAGAGGAACAAACTGGATGTGGAGCGCTACTACGTGAAAAAGAGACATTTGGACAGGATCCAGATGCTAGAGAAGAAGAAACCCTTGGTGGTGAGTGCTGATCTTACTAGATTAAACTTTCCCAAAACCAATTTGTTGCTAGCTTCCTGAGAGGAATTACTCTTCATTATAAGGTGACCACCATTGATGGATCACACAAACAGCTGAATATTACTCACATTGTTGTCATTACTCCCTATTATATTAGACCCTTTCAGTTGTGAAATAAATTCATTGGTGACAAATAACTGCGACACCTTAGAAAAATAAATGTTTATAGTAGTTGACATGTTTCCATCCAAAGTTGCGAATTTAACTTAATTGAAAAATTGGAATATCAAGTCAAATCAGCTTTATTTTTTTTAGTGCAAACTAGGGATGCCTCGTTCGGTTCCCGGACAAATTCCAAATGGAAGTGATCATCCCTATCCCCTTGGATTGGGGACTTTGGAGTGAGCAGGGCACGTGCGTGCCGTTATGTAGTCGTTTGGAATGCACTTGGCGAAGGGAGCGATGTAATTTCCTCATTATCATCAGCTGGCATGTTCCCGTGACAACGCAGCACGGTGTCAATCAGCAGATTCGCTGCTGGACACCGGCATTATAAAAATATACATTTTATATTTTGATAAGTTTTATGCGTATTAGTTTTTATAGATTAGCATATATTAAAAACTTTTTAACCAAAATGTATGTTTATTTACAACAGTTATGCCAACAAAAATAAAAAGACATTTATGACATTAAAACAGCGACATCTGCTGATGGACAGCATGCTGCGTTGTCATGGGAACATGCCAGCTGATGATAATGAGGAAATTACATCGCTCCCTTCGCCAAGCGCATTCCAAACGACTACATAACGGCACGCACGTGCCCTGCTCACTCCAAAGTCCCCATTCCAAGGGGATAAGGATGATCACTTCCATTTGGAATTTGTCCGAGAACCGAACGGTACTGATACGCGTATTGAGCCATCCCTAGTGCAAACAGGAAAGTAACAGTATCAATGATGCAAACTTTAAAAATGAGGCAAATCCAAAATCCTGCAATAAAGCAGTTCTAGCAAGACAATAGTGTCGTTACACAGGGTGTCTGCGGGGTCTTAAAAAGTATTAGAAGTTGATAAATCAGTTTAGAGAAAATTAAGGCCCTTAAAAAGTATTAAAAAGTCTTAAACGCCATTTTTCGAGGTATTCAGTTTTGCATCATCTTTTCATTGTGTATATTTGTCCAAAGAGGTTGTATGCTGAAGTTTGTCTGAATTTAATCATTGCGTAGGCAAATAAGGATTCGGTGTAGTTTATTAATGGAATCCCGCTTGATTTGACGTCATCTGTTACCGTGCTCACTGACTGACTGCTGCGTGATAGCGCAGGTTCCTTTACGCCTGGTTGTTAAACAACATCATTGACTATTGGGGAAATGCAAGTTTTCGTGCAAATGGTTGGAAGATAAGGAGTTGGAACCATGGCTGAGGGCTGAATAACCGTGAGGCGTACTGCTGTGTCTGTGTTGGCTGAATATATTTAGCAGCTTCTACAGTTAAAGATAAAATACTTAATGCGTTATTATTTAATTATTATACTATAAATAATTAACTTATTTATTCATACTTCAGTACTATGGTGCGATCACAACATTGTGATTACTCTTGGTTCGTGCTGCCGCGCTGACCTGAAGACAGCAGCTGTCATGTATATAAATGAAACAGCTTCACAAACAGTCTTTTTCGACCACACAGTATCATTATTTCTGTGTTACAAAGTGCTGGGATAAAAGTTTAGTTCGGAAATAAACTCTGATGTGTACGGTAGCGATCATAGAGTAAAGTTTGAAAGTAATTTAACACTTCAAATAAAGATTTATCGATTACATTGTTGCACCAGTAGGTGGCAAGAAGGGGCTGTTAAAATGTATTTGTCTTTGAGTCATTCAGGAGATTCCTTCAAAACGCTGATTCATCCAGTAATGAAACAAGTAAATCTCGAGTCATTGAATCATTCATACATAATTTTTTTGTCTAATGTTTTTTCTTCAGAATCATGAAAGAACCACAACCTCCATTAAAAAATAAAAATCAATTTTGCACGCAACCAGCTCTTAATCGAGTCCGGTTTTTATGTAGCCTGCTGATTTTCGTTCAAGGTATTCAGCTGCAACTAAATGTTTTGCAAAAAGAGACGCAGAATAAATATGTTTGATATCTAAATGTTTGACTTCATTTTTTTTTATCACATTGGAATCGAAAAGAATCGAAATTGATGAAATTCAAACGATACCCACAACTCTAGCTATCTTACAATCAATATATAGTAAATATAAGTTAAAGTGTCGCCGATATAACCGGTTAAAACTGAGGTCGATGAGGTCTTAAATTTGATGGAAAGAGTCTTAAAAAAGGCCTTAAAAGTTATTAAATTTAACTCCATGATTCCTGTATATACCCTGTTACAGTCAGTTCAGCGTTGGCTCAGTTCAATAACTGTAGTTCGTTCATTATAAAACCGTAATCAATATGGCTTAAAACATTTGTGAATAAAATTGGTTCTGTTCCATGTATTCAAGTAAACAAAATCGTTAAAGTATCATTAAAATCGTCCAAGTATCAAGCAAAGTATCAATAATGAAAATTCAGTTGCTGCAAACAGGGAAGGCCACTGTGTTTTTTCCCTATGTAATAAATGACTTGTACCTCAGGGCATCCAGATAAAATGCAAAACAAATGTTATCTTGTGTTCGGAAGCCTGATGTTTGTAAAATGCGTTCGTAGTTCATGCGCAGATAAGTCTTCTTATCTGATAAAAAATGATTAGATTCAATTGAGCGCATACATTTTTTATGTCCATTTTAAGATTTTATGTGCATATCGGATGGATTTCAAGACTTTATTCTCTGTTTCCTATTTTAGGAGTATGAAACGGCACGTAAAGAGCTCGAGGAGGTGAAGAAGGAGAGAGACGAAATGAAAAAGAAGGTGAAGTCACTTCAAGAAGCTCAGGAGCCGCTGCGCAGGAAGATTGGCTCGGTGGAGAGTCAGCTGAAGCCCATGGAGCAGCAGATGAGGGAGCTGGTCAGCACAAATCACTAACCTGATTGCCAAGAATCTCTTTTATATTTCCTTTATTATATAAAAATAATGCCACTGTTTTTTCCCCCCCAATTTCTCAGACTGCCGGTATCAGAGACGCATCGCAGAAATGTAAGCAGAAACATGATCAGCTTGAATATAGGAATAAAGAGGTTTGTTCTGAAAGACTACCTATAAAACATAAGAAACTGTTAAAGACCGTAGTGAAACACTAGCTGATTCGTCTGCTTCTGTCAAACGCTAGGTTGATGACATCAGACAGGAACTGAGTCTGAAGCAGACGGAGGAGGCGGACCGACAGAAGCGGATCGGACACACGCAGCTCATGATCAAAGACCTGCAGAAGGAGCTTCAGAACATGGGCAGCATGGAGGACGTCACGCCTCAGATAGAGGCTGTTAACACAGAGCTGAGGAAAATCCAGGAAGAAAAAGCCAAACTGGAGGGCGAGATGTTGGACCTGCGCAGAGATAAAGACGAAGCCTTTGGAGAATCAAACCGTAATGTTTAAGATGACTTTCATAGCAGAAAACATACAAACGTTGTATTAGAAGCATTTTTTTTGCCTGTTTTAGTTAATTATATTGATATATTCATTATATTGATAATTCACCATGCTAAAAGGTCATTGCACACTGAGTCTGAAATTCTCATTCAAAATTTTCGCATGTTAAAAAATAAATACGACCTCACATTGTCAATCACATTTACACACTGCCTCTGAAACTCTCGTCCGTCATAAAAAAATTCGGATCAGGTTCGATTTTCTGCATTTTCGCATCCGTAACAAGTATTTTGATAGGAAAGGATGACGAATACGAAAAAAACAAAAAATGCATGTGAAAATTTCGGACTCAGTGCGCAATGACTTGTAAGTCTTGCACTCATGTTTAGTTTGTTGGATGTTCTTCTGAAGGTTTGAAGAATCGTCTGAGGAGTCTGCAGGACATGATGAAGGTGAAAGAGGATAAACTGCGCAACCGTTTTCGTGACACCTACACCGCCCTCAAGTGGCTGAGGGATAACCATGATCGTTTTGAAGGCAACGTCTATGAGCCCATGATGCTGGTGGTGAGAGCACAGCTGCTAATTCAGTTGCTGTTTCGTGGAGATGGGTTTTTAAGTAGATTGAATTGATCTTCTCTCTCTCTTTTGCCAGATAAATGTCCGTGATGCTCGGCATGCAAAATACATTGAGAGTCACATTCCTCTCAATGATTTGAGAGCCTTTGTCTTTCAGAGACAGGAGGACATGGAGAAGTTCATGACAGAGGTGAGAAGCTCAGAAGCTGACACAATTTTAAAAAATCATTTAAAGGGGACCTATTATGGAAAAATCACTTTAATGCAGCGTTTGAACACAGTTGTGTGGCTGCAGCGTGTGAAAACAACCAGCCTATAATGGTAAAAATCTACATACACATTTTTTTTGATAATCCCAATAAATCATAAACAGTACACACGATTCCAGATTTCCAGGAAAAAGTCCCGCCCATTTGTGACTAGGGCTGGGTATCGAGTTCGATACTTTTTAGGCACCGACCGAATTGCCTCGATACCACCGAGTATCGAAAAACGTCTTGTCGTTCGGTACCAAATTTCGATACCTAAGGGGTTAATCTCATCAACGTCAGTGAGGCAATAAGCCTGCAGCACTAGGTGTATTTGACTAGAAGCGACGTGGCGCTGATTGATCAGTGTTTGATATCTGCGAGAGCGATTCGAAAGCGTACAGAGCAGTCTGCTCTCTATATATCGCGCCGTTGTGTTTATTACACACAGACTGAAGCGCGTATCTGGCAGTGATTTCAGCGTCTGCCGTCTAAATGAGGACATAAACACATGAACAACATCTCCAGAACTGCTCTGAGAGTCACTCCATGAGCATCACCATTTGATTTGAGTAAAACTAGCATCATATCATATACACACAGAACTGTAAAGGTATTCACGGCAACTCGTCAAAATAAAAGTATCTTGAAAACCAGATACAGAACACAGAATTTCTGAGGAAAAATAAAACATTTCATAAGGCTATTTTAAGAATAAATTTGAATAAACTTAGTTTTTATGCCATTCAAATAATTACATAGTTTTAACTGAAATTTAATAACAATAAAGCATTATGGTGAAAGAAAATAAAACACCCACTTATGAAAGTGGATAAAGATTTTCAATTTCTTGAAGTCTTTAACAACCTAGAATAAATGAATAGAAATGAAGATTCTGTCTGAGCTATGCGTTTTAAAACGAACAAACACTAGTGTAAACTGAAAACTATTTGAGCTTTATTAAAATTATTTGCACTGATTTATTGTGTTGGATATATTTTGTTCCTTTATTGCAGTGGCTCCAGAATGAGTCTTTGAGTCTGTATCAATGTCAACAAGCTGAAAAAAATAAAACCAAAGTTTTTTGAGATAATGTAATCTTGTTAAAATTGATTTCATAAAATTGGTATCGAAAAAAGTATCGTTCAGGAACCGGTATCGAACTCAAGGTATCGGTATCGGTATCGATATCGAAAATTTTTGAACGATACCCAGCCCTATTTGTGACGATCTATTAGCCCTATTTGTGCCCTATTAGAGTGAGAAGCAGCAGTCCGCCATTACTGTTTTCCTGCTGTAGCTGCTTGTCAGCGCCAAAGAGGCATTAGAAGTGTTGTTTTGAGATGCACCAAAGAACATAGGAGTCTCCATAGACTCCCTCCATCTGAGCCGCTGAGGACACTGGTTTAATTTAATTTTCGAAGATGATGTACCAGAAAAAAAACGGTAAAGTCCTATGTTTGTACCAATCATTTTACGTCGGACTGCCTCACAAATGAGGGTCATTTCAAAGCTGGATTTTTGCAAAGGTTGATTCTGAAAGAGGGATCAGTACCAATGTTTCGTGCGTGAACGTCAGCTCCAGACAAAGTAAGTATCACGCGTTTTTTTCCCAAATTGCCCTTCTTAAAAAGCTTATTGGCACTCTGTAAGGCTAATGTTGCTAAAGCTATGCCTGTTTTCACTGATGCTGCCATCAGGTTCTACTAGAGTTATCGTAAATAGGAATTTGGCAGTTAAAAATTGCATATGAAAGCAATGTGAGATCTCCGGGTGAATTTGTCCAGCTTATAATCAAAAGTGAGACTTATAAATTTGTGAAAAAATAAACGCGTATATATTATGCACAGTACAATCAGATGACTGACTTTTAAAACGATTCCGGTTCGAACTTATAAGGCTGAACACTGCTACTGAGAGTTTCTGACATTTTCAGTGTGTGAGATTGTCCTGTTTTGTTGTTGCCGGCTCTTGAAGCTCCGCCCTCTTCTGAAAGCGGGAGCACCAGCTCATTTCCTTTTAAAGGGACATACACAAAAAAAAGGGCGTGTTTTGGCTCATACTCTAAAAGTGTCAATTTTAACAAGCTATAAAAAATTATCTGTGGGGTATTTTGAGCTAAAACTTAAAGTGTCCCTATTATGGATTTTTGAACGTTACCTTTCATTGCAGTGTGTAATGCAGCTCTAAGTGAATGAAAACATCCTGCAAAGTTTTAAATCTGAAAGTGCACCGCGTATAAAGTTGTTGTCTCAAAAGAAAGAGTCGACTCTGAATCATTGAAATGAGTCGTTTTTAAAATGAATCTCAAGCCGTTTCAAGTTGACGTCAACATGAAACATTAGCATATTGCCCGCCCACTTGTTACGCGTGCAGACCTGGGAAAACTTTATTTTCGAGTTGGTCTGAATGAAAACGTAAATTAATTCTTTGCCACTAGATGCTGCTTTTGGAGCATTAAAAATAGCTGTTTTCCTGGTAACGCTGTACAGAAAGCAGCACTGCACTCACAAACACTGCTTTATCAGGCATTACAGGCATGATGAAATGGAAATGAAATCAACCAATCGGACCAATCACCGCAGATTAGCATTAGGGGTTTGGAAAAATGAATCTTTGAGCGAATCGTTTGGGAGTCATTGAGCAAATAAGGTAAAAATAAATGCATATTATAAGAAAATATTAAAAGAAAGTGTTTTTTGACATTGCATGCATGTCAACTTCTTATTGGGATCTCCCAAAATCAAAATATGAACCTTTCATAATCATAACCCATAATAGGGGCACTTTAACATACACACTCTGGGGACATCACAGACTTATTTTACATCTTGTAAAAAGGGGCATAATAGGTCACCTTTAAACAATTGGTCAGTGAACGGAAAATGCTATTGTTCAGCTAAGGAGGTTATAATATATGGACAATTTAACAGTTTTCTATTAATTTTATATAAGGTTGGTAAAATTCTTTTTCCAAAAAAATTGTCCTCTGTCTAAATTTTAATGTGGTTTATATTTAATTTGTGATATTTTCTAATAATAAACAAAGTAATATAATGAATTAAAAAAATAGAATAATAAACATTTATTATACAGGGTAAGTAAAGTACAGTCAGTAAAATGTGAAATGTTTTCTCAGGTGCGAGACAATCAGAGGCTGCGAGTTAACACCGTCATCGCTCCAGCGGAGTCCTGCTCTAAACGACCACCATCACGACCACTCGAGACACTAAAGTAACACACTCTACTTGACCACTACCGAGACATCTTATTCAGTGCATTTTTTAAATTGTTTTTATTTCTTTTTGTCAGGGCTTATGGCTTCTTCTCGTATTTGCGTGAGCTGTTCGATGCTCCCGAGGAGGTCATGAGTTACTTATGCTTTCAGTACAAAGTCAATGATGTGCCTGTAGGAACAGAGAAGACCAAGAATATGATTGAGAAGGTAAGTCCTCCATCATTCAGCTGGGAAGTTGCCCGAAATGTTAATAGACATCAAGTTGTAGATTTTGAATCTAGGGAATCGGTTAACCCAGCCATAAAAATTGAATTTACCATATATATTATTTTTAAGTAAGCTGTACAATTAATCAAATTGTCATATGGGCTATAGAGTCACAAAAAGACTGCTGTTTGGATATAAAGTCTGCAAGTTCTGAATGACTGTCTTCAGCATTTGAGGTCATGTACTTCACATGAACTTCATCTCCAGAGCAGCCACTTCCACACCACCATTTATGATAATAAATTTATATTAAATCACAGAATTTCTTTAAAAAAACTACACGCACATTTTATAGGACCCTGTTATTGTTAACATTTTAATAAGTTATTGTTAAATTGTAATTTTAGGATTTCAATTGATTGGACATACATTTTATTATTAAAATTTAATTATTCCATTAAAATGGAAAACATAAGATAGAAAAAAATAATGCTGAATTTGGTCAAAATAAATAAAGCTGATTTCATAGGGCCTTGCAATCTTGTAACTCATGTTTTTCTGTGGCAGGTGATCAAAGAGCTTCAGATGAGGATGATCTACACAGCGGAGGAGAAGTACACTGTGAGGAAGTCCAACTACTCTAGTAACGTGGTCTCCAGTAACTCGGCCCTGCGACCCTCGCAGTTCCTCACTACGACCATCGATCCAGACGAGAAATGCCAACTGGAGGAGCAGCTGAAGGTGAGAGATGCCCATCTAACTCACTGTCACCACTGGTTTGACCTCTTAAAGGATTAGTTCACTTTCAAATTAAAATTTCCTTATAATTTACTCACCCCCATGTCATCCAAGATGTTTATGCATTTCTTTCTTCAGTCGAAAAGAAATGAAGGTTTTTGATGAAAACATTCCAGGATTTTTATCCATATAGTTAGTTTCAATGGACTCCAAATGGTTGAAGGTCAAAATTACAGTTTCAGTGCAGCTTCAAAGGGCTATAAACGATACCAGACGATGAATAAGTTTCTCGCATGTTCTGCGATGCGCCTTCCTGACTTCACGTAATACGTAATTACGTTTGACGTAGGCTCCATCTCATCTCCTCCAAGTTCAAAATCGTCCAACGTCGTTGTTTTACCTTGTAAACTCGTTGAGTTGTAACTCCCTTTTTTTGTAAACGGCGTTTGATTTAGTATTTGCATGTTCAACTTGTAAACACTGACTCTGTACTTTCGCCTACGTCAAGCGCGACCTTTTCAACGTAATTACGTATTACGTGAAGTCAGGAAGGCGCATCGCAGAACAGGCGAGCATTTGTGTTTATAAAGCATATACATTTTTTTTTTTTTTTTTAAATGACCGATCGTTTCGCTAGATAAGACCCTTATTCATCGTCTGGTATTGTTTATAGCCCTTTGAAGCTGCACTGAAACTATAATTTTGACCTTCAACCGTTTGGAGTCCATTGAAACTAACTATATAGATAAAAATCCTGGAATGTTTTCGTCAAAAACCTTAATTTCTTTTAGACTGAAGAAAGAAATGCATAAACATCTTGGATGACATGGGGGTGAGTAAATTATCAGGAAATTTTAATTTGAAAGTGAATTAAAATGTTTCAGCATGTTACAATCATTATATGGCTTGTTAAAATAGCCTATCTTTAAATAAATTGAACAGTTTGTTATCATACAGATTAAAAGCGTGAATGGTCTCTCTCTCTCTGTTTATGGGTGTGTAACACTATAATGTGACGTGCGTGCATGCATACAGGGAAGGGGTGCTATTTTCGAATAATCGAATAATTCCCAGCGATTTTCGAATATTACTTTTGCTTGAAATGCCCATCCCTAATATATAGTATCTTTTGAAAGCTTACAATCTAAACTTTCGGAATACATGCATCAATTTTGCATTTATGTTACATAAAATAAGATAATAAGATCTGAATTCGCCCCCCACAAACAAGTCACCCCTCTGGCTCCTGCTCCAATTACTACTTCCGTGTGCTAAAAGTGGCCACAAACATTATATCAGCTCTTAGATAAGGTTATTATCTTTAAAATGAGACTATGCTCACTTTTCTGTGAGCCTGTACGGCTACACGGCGTCCTAATATGTCTCACTTGCACCGATCAAAGCATGTGACGGAGCTGAATGGCGTAGTTTCTTCTAGTTTTGCCTTAACACATTTGTATTGACGGGCGATTACGTCATCAAGTAATGTGTCATATGTCTGAAACGCTCCCAATCAGATCTGTCCAAAGAGACATCGATCAAACTCCTAGGCCAATCCTTTGACGAATTATGCCTTTCTAAACACGCGGAAGGAGAGCGCTCGAAACGCGGAATGCGCACCGCCGCCCTAGCGCGCTAGCAGCGAGCTCAATGCAGAGTTGGGAAACTATGGATTGTGAACAAATACAATAATAATTATGAATTATTTCCACACGTGTTAAACTTTAAAGGTGTTTTGTGTAAAATGAGACCATTGTTATCCATTTTTTAAATACAATACATTTTAAATACAAAATATGCCAAAGAGCTTAAAGGATTAGCCCCTTAAGGTCGTAATACCGGTACCGGTATAGGAATTGCATCATTGCATGTTTTTTTTAAAAAAAATATTACACGTGTTGGAGCACAAACATAGACATATATAGTAGGGATGGGTCACGATTTTTGAATATTCGATTAGTCGATTTATTCATAGAATATCGAATAGGTTGTGCGATTATAATTGTCTAAATATTCCGCATGTTTTCGGTGCTGATGCGGCTGAGACGCGCAAGCAGAGGTAAGCGCCAATAACGCACCTAAAAGCTGGCAAAGACAACAGAAGAACACACTCTCTCACGCGAACACTGTAGACTAGCAACTTAGAACGATGTCAAATAAGAGTTCTGTGCAGACCACAAATATCCCCGACTGGGTTAGAGGTGTGCTGAATCTGTACTGGGAAAGGCACGGAAAACAAATAACGCGTTCTACGGAGCCACTAAAGGGACATATGGTTAGCCACATGCTAGTGATAGCTTGTTACATTAAAGTACATGCAGTTTAACTTACCAGCAACAGAGTAGGACGATGGCGAATGATTTGCAGACCCTGAGCACCGCTGACAAACATCTAATCTTGTAAAATGTGTAGTAAGTACAGTGCCGCTCCATAATATAAACGTGATCGCTATCTCCAAAGTGGAAGTAAAACGGTCGCGCGCACGCGTATTCAAAAGCGTTTTCAATGCTCTGCAAATTAATAACGGCTCACTGATGCCCGCAGTTAATATACAGAATAATTACCCAACGATATAATTGCGAGAGAAAGTATTCGAATATATTTTTTGAGCAGTTTAATACCTTATGAGCAGCTGATTTATGCTAATGGATGGACTGCTATGTTAATAAGTGCTGTCATTCTGTTACGTTTATTAAAATTTAAATGTTGAAGCATATTGGTATGTAATTATTTGATTTAGTAGATGAACTGTTGGTGTTTAAACCATTCATTAGGAAAGAAATCACCCTTCAAACAATTTCAGAGACTGATTTTTGTAAGGTTTTTTAAAGGAGACCTATTATGCCCCTTTTTACAATATGTAATATAAGTCTCAGGTGTCCCCAGAATGTATCTGTGAAGTTTCAGCTCAAAATACCTCACAGATCATTTATTATATCATTTTGAAAATGCTTATTTTGAGTGGAAGTAGAAACACACCGTTTCTTTAAATGCAAATGAGCTGGTGATGCCCACCCTCTTTTCCAGAGTAGGACTGTGCCTTTACAGCTCGTACCTAAGATACTCTGCTAAAAAACGTCTGTTTGGTTTTGATTATCATGTTTATTGTGCTGAAATCATGTGTTTTAATCCATATTAGTTCTTCTGATGTACGGTTTTCTGAGCACACACATCTAAAGCGAACGCACAGAAAGCGGCTGTCACACGGCTGCCACGCTCTTTCATGTCTGATTATGCTTAAACTGTCAAATACACACAAGTTTGTTAAAAACACACGAGTTACAAAAACAGTCAGTTATATGCAATATACAGTAAATAAATCAATAAATCCACTGCTCTTGTCTCCTCTGAGGTTGGGACTCTGAATAGTTTTCTGTGCTCATCAGTGCAGCCAAAGACAGAACTGTGTTAGCATGCTTTGCTCAAACTTTCTTCATGGCATTTGAACTGGTACACCGTTGTCGCTTGCGGGGTGGAAACTTGCAGATTAAGGGGCGGTAATATTATAATAAGATCCCCTTTCTACGTCGGGGGGAGCGAAATCTGAACAGATCTTTTTCACAAGCTTTCAGAGAAAGGCATACCATATCAAAACAAATTCACTGGGTTGTTCTTTTTCATGTTTTCTGGGTTGGTAGATGCACCGGGGGCCCGATTATAGCACTTCAACACAGAAAAAGTCAGATTTTTATGATATTTCACCTTTAAGCTATGTCACAGCTCTCCACTTTTTTTAGTTTGGCTATAAAAAAAAATAAAAATTGTAAAAGGAGATCATCTGAATAAGTGTAATGACCTCAGATTTGACATCTCACTCGCAGGCAGCAGAGAGGCAGGTGCAGATCATTGATCAGCGGATGGCAGCCATTCGTGAGCAACAAGCTAAACTGGACCGCCGTGATAATGAGCTGCGTGCTAACAAGAAGAAGCTGTCTGAACTGAAAGGCAAGAAGAGACAACTGGAGCAGAAGATCAGCACAAAACAGGACAGGTACCTTCCTCCGAAAACCAGCTGTGTGCAGCTTTGTTGTGATTATTTTTTTTTACTCCTTTTGTACCTTTTTCTCTCAATGCAGTTTGCGGCAGATGGAGCAGAGCGAGATCAACTTGCAGCCAATTGAAGAGGAAACAAATGCCAAGATCGCTGCTGTAAACAACAAGAAAGTGGCCATAATGGAGGAGTATTTGGGTCACATGAAGGTCTGTTTGTGTTCTCTGAAACTTGATTTCTACCCTCAGCTGTTCTGTATCTTATGGCTTCATATGTGTGTTTGTAGACGAAGGCCAGGCTGAGTATGGAGAAGGTGTACTTGGCTCTTCAGAGCGCCGGTCTCTCTGCTGAGAAAACCAAACTGGAGACGGACTGCAGGGACAGTTTAGCTGAACTCAAGCGAGCAGATGTGAGACCATCTGGTACATGTGAAATGTTATTCACAATGCATTTTAATTCCGTAATCGAACATATTTTTGAGTCAAATGGGATCAGTCAACAAATAAATGTAAAGGTGTTTTTATAAACCCAGTCCATTTTTGAGTCAAATGGGATCGGTCAACAAATAAATGTAAAGGTAATTTTATAAACCCAGTTCAGTTGTTGTTCTTATACAAATTATCACGTAATATTGCGTTAATATCATTACATTTATTTGGTTAGAAATTAGTACTTTCATTCAGCAAGGACGCATTAAATTGATCAAAAGACAAGACGTATAATGTTACAATAATATTTCTATTTCAAATAAATGCTGGTCTTTTGATCTTTCTGTTTATAAAAGAATCCTGAAAAAAATGTATCACGGTTTCCACAAAAATATTAAGCACCAAAACTGTTTTCAACCAGGCCCGGCTCCAGAATCAAATCACTGAGGGGGCTTCTTAAATTAGTGAGGGTGCTCTAACGATATAGTGGGGTCCGACGCTATGGCACAAAGAGCGCTCCATTCATAATCGCTAAAAAGCTGTCACTTGTCTTAGTTCGTCGCGATTTCACAAAGATATGTTATTATCAATAAAGTTCTCTACACTGCACAATGAATCTCTTATTTACATCGCGTCAACACTTTGTTATAATGAGATGATTCGTGCAGAACACATTACCTGAACAAAAACTCTGGCGATTTGAGCGGTGAGTGGATTCTAACTTAAACGCCTCTGAATTCAAGAAATCAACAGATATGTCTGTGATTATCTACATTGCTTAATGCTGCAAAAACACGTTGAAATAGAAATCGATCTCCAGAGCGCAAACCATAACGCACTGGATAGTTTGCCAAATCTGCAATAAAATGCCATTAAAGGGATAGTTCACCCAAAAATTAAAATTTGATGTTTATCTGCTTACCCCCAGGGCATGCAAGATGTAGGTGACTTTGTTTCTTCAGTAGAACACAAACGAAGATTTTTAACTCAAAC
>JAFVLL020015442.1:0-15748 GCA_021397915.2 Tor tambroides
TGGGGAGAAGCAGTCTAGGGAATGAACGAAAGGAAGAACAACAGGAAAGGAGAGCGGAGGGATCGGGGTACGGAGTGAAATGTGAAACACGAAGACAGCAGTGGAGGATAAATCAGCAACAAGCAGAGGCACCATGACCCCTACGGCCCTACACTGCTGACTTCTGGGTAAATATGAAAGGGGAAAACATGAGAGAGAGAGAACTTGCTTTTCCTAGAACTGTGTAACAATATATCAATTCTGGAAGTCATGCTTTACAGGAAGAGAACTGATAAGAAAAATAAAAATGGGGGGGGGGGGATGTGGAAAGAAAGCTGAAAGAGATAAGTGGATGCAAAGAAACCCTTCCCTCCACTCTGAGGTCGACAGGCCGTGTCGCTCTGGTAATGGCACGAGTCTGGCCGACCTTTCCTCTGTCGGGGTCATCTCTCGCCGTCTGTTCTGGGGTCTAATAAACGCCTCTTTCCACCCCCTCTGTCTGATTACTGCTCTCCCTGTAGAGGAAGTGATTGCATGTCGAATCCAATCACAACAGAAACCATAACACGTATGCGGCACAAACACATGCCGATGGGGGGGAGGGACTGCGGGGAAGACAGAAGCGAAGGAGTCTAATGAAGGTTTAGTGGGGAGGCGGCATTCAAGAGGACAGCTCCATCTGGAAGCTACACCTCTGTGAGCTCCCACTGGGCGGAACAATCGAGTGGATGGGTAAAAGCCACTTAATCTACTTTACTGCCGGATGCTGTGGGCGTGGGGGACTTTCTTATCCTGTGTGTCCTCTGAGGATTCGACTGGAGTTTGGTGAATGAGTGTGAGCGAGATTGAGGGGACGTAGAGGACAGCGGGAGGACGGTATACATCCTCTTTTCCAGTGCGTTTAACACCTGCAGTTGAGAGTAATCCAAGACTCCCAAAGGAGTCACTGCTCAGCAAGTCCTGACTTGAGCACATTCTACATCAAAAGACCATTTAGTTTGTCTCAGCTGTAAGTGTTACTGGCCTGTGTGAGACCACCCAGCACCTTGTAGAGTCATATTCTATGCTAAATACGAGATAAGCTATATATAGGCCATGGAAGCTGTTGAAACCACAGAAATCATTTAGACTAATCCCTCAGTATGTAAGAACTGACTGTGTGTTGACCGTTATTAAAGAAGACAATAAGGCCAAGCATACAATGGATTCCCCGTTGGCTTCCACTGTAATTCAATTTCAGCTGAAGCTGTTGATAGAGTTGCATTTAACCCAAAATATTCATTTAACAGTGTTTCTATCAAAGCTCTCAAATTACCCCTTCGACACCTCTCACAAACTCCACCAACATACGTATTTGTAAAGGACCCATTGAAGGCTTATTTTTTGGCTTAGAGATGGGACCGATGGGAAGGATAGTTCAATACTGTAAGCTTCGAGAAGATGTTGTCAGTAATGGATGACAGCTTGCAACAATTAGCTGTTACTGAAAGGAAGGAGATCTAAGTGCTGGAGGGTCTAAGTGTTGAGTGTTAATCTGTCCTTTTTTTCAGGTAGAATTTATCTTGCATAGCAGTGGCCCAAATTCAGTCTATACATGTTATATTAAACATTTCAAATCCAAGTCATAACATTTCTGGCTGCTTCCTCTTTGATTTCTTTATTCTGCACAAGATATCAATGAACAGATAAAAGTCAATTTGATGCTCCCAAAATTATTCACAAATATGTATAGACTAGGATATGAAAACAGCTATAAACCATGGCAATTTAAAACCTCTCACTCTCAAATTACATTTGAAAGGTGATTTACTTTAGATTGGGCTCTACCATGAATATCAGTGTGCTGATACAAACTTTAAACCTTTATCCTAGTGATTATTTTCAAGCAGCTGTTTTAGACACAAATGACAACAAGTCCTTTTCTCTGGGTCACTGGCAGCAGCACAAAGTCAACAAACTGCAAATTTCAAATCTACTTTCATCATACACTGGCCGTTATAATCATTCAAGAATGATCATGTGCCTCATGAGCATCCTAGAATAAGTCACGCCACATAATGTACATAATGTAGCGTAACATAGCCCAGCATAAGGATATATAAATTTGCAAGTAAGTAGGTTTGCATGCTTTTCAAGAACACAGCGCACCAATGCTTTAAGTCCTGGGTATTCTCATTTGTCAGTTAAATCAACTAAAGAGACACAGGCTTAATGAATTGGTCTAACAGGCCCATTGTAGACCTCTAAATCAAACAGCACACACCATAATCTCTGTAAAACTACTTCACTCCCCTAATGACACTGTTTCTGCGATTACGGTCTCCAAAACAACAAATACCAGTAAATCAACAACAAAAACACAGAGAGATAGTTTCTTACCACTCTATGCAACAAACCAGACTATTAACGCTAAATCAGCCAACATATAAGGCCAAACAAAGACACATGGCTCAAGGGCTAAAGCTAAAAATATGGTCAACTGCAACACTAATTGGGACAAGAAATACATGTTGACCATTATTTCTTCTGAGTCAGGTATTCATTCATTGACTGGAATAAGCACAATCAATTAATGGAATAGTTCACCCAAAAATACAATTTCTGTCATTGTGCCATTCCAAACCTTTATGACGGCTTTTATCCATACAGTGAAAGTCAATGGGGTTCAAAATAGCAATGAGAAACAAACTTTTTTAAAAAATATCTAAAGTAGTCTCACAATGGCTCCTCTTTTTATCTTTCCGTAGGTCCAACATGTTCCCTGCTAGCCTACTGGTTCTGATGATCCTGCTGCTACCTCATGTCTCATCAGGTCAACAGGAGGGTCCCATTCAGACTCATGGAAACCTTGGTAGTCCTCTGGAACCTAGTTTGGCCCATACCATTCAAAACCTCCTGCTGACCCGCCTGGGCCTACAGTCACACCCCAACCCCAGTACAGAGGCACGGGTGCCCCAGTATCTTCTAGACCTGTATCGATTCCACACTCAACAGTACCATCTCGTTGAAGACCCAGAGTTTAGCTACCCCTTCCAGCATGTGCAAGGAGCCAACACAGTCCGATGCTTTCACCACACAGGTATGAGCAGCTATTGCACTAGGTCATAGGAACACAGATTCCCTTGGCAGTCGTAAAAGGCTAAATTTACCATAAACACAGCACAGAGACGTGTGGAAGTCAATTAACCTGCCTTAGGTGCCAGGATGCCCACTGAAAAAGCTACCCATGGATTCAATGTTCTGATATTTTTCACTCGAGTCTTGGCGTCAGTGTAGACACCTTGGAACAAGTTAAGAAGGACGAGGCTTATTTTCATAAGTGCTCCTAGCAAATGATGTGCAATTATTATTTAGTTGGACAATTATGCCATTACCCAGAGAGCAAGTGTTTGAACATGATGGAAAGAAAGTATTTCACAGCTTAAGAACTTTGTCTCTCTTTTTTCTCGTCTAGATTCTACAGTCCTGAGTGTTCCAGAAGAACAGAAAACGACAGGGGACAGCATTCACATTAGCTTCAATCTGTCCTCCATTCCATCAGAAGAGAGCGTGGTGTCGGCAGAGCTCCGTTTTCTGCACGAAGGATCAAGTGAAGACTCTCACGTGGTCAGCCTTTATCTTTCCAACAGTGACCCTGCATCAAAGCCGACACTGATCCATTCACGCCCACTGAATAGAGATCAAAAGACCACAGAACTCTGGGAAACCTTTCCCCTGGATGGAGAAGTGTTTCAGAATCTATCCGAGAGGTCAGGGAGCTTGTCTTTCATTCTGGACATTATTGCTGATAATAACAGCATCCTTTCCCAGGAGAGACATCTGCGGGTGCGCAGGTCCACCGGGCAGGATGAGCACAGCTGGGCGAGGCAGAGGCCGTTGCTGGTGACTTACAATTACGATGGCCGCAGCGAGCCCTTTGCGCCCCGCAAAAAGCAGACCCCTGCTGGCAGACGAGGCAGGGGCAGATGGACCGGGGGCAGGTTTAAGGGTGATAGGAGTCAGGGCTCTGACACAGGTTGGCGAGTGGGATGGAATGAAAGGCGAGTGAAACGACATGGTGGGAGGGCTGCCAAGCTCAAACGGCTCTCCCGCGCTCGCTGCCGTCGACACCCGCTGTACGTGGACTTCAAAGATGTAGGTTGGAATAAATGGATCGTGGCCCCGTCTGGTTACGATGCTTTCTTTTGCCTCGGAGAGTGCCGCTTCCCACTGGCTGACCATATGAATTCATCTAGCCATGCTATGGTGCAGATGCTGGTCAACTCTGTAAACGGAGCCGTGCCGCGGGCCTGCTGTGTGCCAACGGCCCTTAGCCCCATCGCCCTCCTCTACCTGGACCAGGAGGAACGTGTGGTGTTGAAAAATTATCAAGACATGGTGGTGGAGGGCTGCGGTTGTCGATAGCAAAATGCTCATGGAATAGATAAGAAGGGTGGACTGGAAAAATAGGACTAAAAGCAGTAAGTGAGAAAAGAAAGCAAGGTAAACCTGTCATACTAAAAACATGAGCACCTTCCAGTAGTCCTCTGGAACCCAGCTTTGACTTCTTGTGTCCAATGAAGCATTGTATTTGTGTGAACAACGACCCTTAGAAGCACTCAGTCCCAACGTGACGTGTCTGTCTTATGTAGTACACTCCAGCTTTCTGTCTTGTAGGTGTCAAGTAGCTACAGTATGTTCTTGTTGTTGTGTCCTTCCTGCTCCTGTTTTGTGCATCTTTCCCTCGTAATCATTACGTCATTGACAACTCAAAGGGACCAAGAAGTGACCGTGGACTCTTATTGAGCATTTGGCGCTGGACAGAATTAAACCTGAGGGGAGACAATAAGAAAACTGAACTCCTCATCTCTGGTTGCAAAAGAAACTTCAAAGTATGCACTGTGACAGAGACTATAACTGATTACAGGGCACTTCTCCTTATGAGCTATTTAAAAATCACGACACCAAGAAATTATGATGTTATTGTCTGAATGTGTTAGTGCTATTATTTATGGTGACCTGTTATTTTTTTATGTACGGTGCAGTCCAAAGAAAAGTTTGCTATACAAATACTTCTGTGGTAGTAAAGTAAATCTAATTTAAGAATGCATCAATATATATATATATATATATATATATATATATATATCTATTTAAATAGCAGAAAATATGGAATATTTAATCTTGACAAATACTGCAGATATATAAGTACCAGAACGCCTTATAGATCCATTTAAAGCCAGTTAAGACTGGTGTTACTCATCTAGTATTTGTAAAACCACAGCACTGAATCATGGCAGCTTTATATTGGCATTGACTGAACTATGAGGGCTCTTTCATTACAACTGAAGCTTTGTGAAACAAAGAAAATTGCCTAAACATTCCATGGTGCCAAATGTTATGTTATGTGCCATAGGTGTGCAAGCTTGCTAAGTGGTATTATACATAACTTTGTGTCTATTGTCATCATGTAGTTATCACACAAGTGTTGACCAAACTGTTTGTATTTATAGACAACAGGTTAAAAAAAAAAAAATGTCTGATCTTATTCCGATGTTCTGCCATGAACAGCTGATTATATTTTAGTGTGACGCTTTACGTGCAGTTTAAACAAAAGCCTTGAGAATGACTGACATTGTCTAGAGCCCTTGTGAAATGTGTAATAATAAACAGCAAACTAATCAGCCAGTTCTAATTATCTCAATCTTTGATTTCTTTTTTCCAGAATTGCTTTCCTAAAACTTTAATTTGAAAGAACACAGAGTAGTTAACATGACATAAATAAATACAAGCTTTAATCAGCCTTGTTTTAGAGTGTTTCGTGCACTGGGACACTAGCTAGACCAGCTTAAGCCAGTTAAGACCAGTTAAGTTTAAGTAAAGATGAAAGTAAAAATGTAGAGAGAAAGTTATCTGGTGGAAGGAATCTGAAGTGATAGGAAGAGACTTCTCACACACTGTAAAATGTCTGCATTAGTTCATCAGCCCTCATTATAGATTCTTTCTCAACATCTGTTTTTCATCCTGCTGAGGATCTTGGACCCAGTCTGCAGCAGTCTTGATGTTCATTCATCTCATAGTAAATGAGAGGAACTTCAGTATTCTCAGTTCCTTAAGCCTTTGGAGACTGAAAAGATAAAGATTGAAAATTACAATACAGATAGCTCATTAGTGTTACACCTATCTTCTACAGTGTGTGTGTGTGTGTGTGTGAGAGAGAGAGAGAGAGAGAGAGAGGTCCAGATCAAACTTATATTTTGAACTGAAAACAGATGTCAAAAGTTCCACATCATCATAAAGAATATGTGAAAGACTACATGAAACATCTTAAAAGTAACACTAAAGCCACATACTTAGATGAAAATGACTTTCGACCTGTGATGTCTTCTTTCTCATCCCCATATCTCTATTAATTTGCCATCACAAACAGAGCTTATCTTGCCAGGTGTGAGGGTCGGGTTGGCCTATGAACTGAACTGCAGTGGCCTTGACATATTTACATGTATACAGCACATTCCCAGAACCATAAATCAACAACAAGGCCCATACAGCACCCATGGGAAAGCATAGATTATGTTCATAAAAGAAAATTAATTTCAATGGCATTCATCAATTTATGTGCACTTAATGCTTTCTACCTACAGGCAATTCTACACCCTGTTTGTCTTTCATCTCTGCCACCTTTGAAAAACTCAATTGTCAACACCCAATTTATAATAGCCTAATTAGTCCCCTTAAAAATTAGCCTTCTATGATTATGCGATCTTTCTTTTCATGTTTACTGTAAACAAAAGCTGCTGATTACTCAGGAACCCACAGGCAGTGACGAGACCTCAGCATAAGCCAAGACAAAGAGAATGAAGCTGTGAGTATTCAAACAGTTGTGCTTGAAGTCTTCACTTGTCTAGACATAATGTTGTTGAGCAACACTCCAGTTTCACAAAGTAATATTGTTTGAAAAGAACAGAACAGGATATGAAGTGATAAAACGTTCTGTTATGTTTAAAGCTGCATTCAGTAGTTTGGTCCTAACGTAAAAAAATATTACACATCAAGTAATAAATTGTGTTTTTGTGATCTGAAGAGTGATCTGAATGGTGTACACAGTTTTCTATAAAAGTATGTTAATTATGTATGGTGCAGGTCACCCCTCTTAACGTATTTCACAAGGCTGAAATAAAGTGACCAGTGATGTTTCACTAAACGTCAAAGAGAATACTCAGAAAGTGAAAATTAGACAATGGAACATACTTATCGTTGGGCTTTACCAGCAGAGACAACGGGAGGATTAGTACTTGTACGCAGAAAAGTTTTGAAGACAGAAAACCGACAAATACAAAAACTAGTGCAAAAATTGGTACAGCAGTCAGTTCATCATCATCTGATCATTTAATCCTGAGCAGTGGTGCCCAAGTTGCTGATTCACATTGACAGATGGCAGTGCAGAGCCAAAAACCATTGTGGAATTGGTACTTACAGTTAACCAAAATAACAATGATGCTAATGCTAGTAAAAAAAACTATTAAATGCACCTTTAAAAATATTAGGCTACTCAATGATGGTAAGTTTATTCACACCCACAGCCACGCGACAACACAGAATTAACTACCAACTAAGATTTTGGCCTCAAAAATATTCTAGCCTAAAATGACACACATCTTCATCAAGAAATTCCAGACACCAGTCTACAAAGCTTTTTTTTTTCCTCAAACAAACTAAAAAAGAAAACTGCATGTTGTGGGTGAGTTTTCTCTCCCTGTGTGAGGGTGTGCATTTTTCCTATTTTAAAGCTTTGAAAAGGTATGAAAAGGTCTCTAGACATTCTGTCTGAGATCTATGGTAAATCAACTCTGAAAGGTGTCCATTGGGTCCCCCCATGAACGACAAGTTGAAAAACTACCCAGACATCTTTTCCTTCCTTTAGTCCCACCTTTCCACTCATAGTATGCAAGGAGTCTGCAACGTGTCAAAACCACAACTGGCCTTGGTATGCATTTAAAGGTTATGAACAGAATTAATAGGTGTGAGGTGCTCATTTTCAACCTTTTGCAGAGGCGATGTTCCCATTTATTTTATCAAAGGCCATCCTCTTTACTTTCCAAGTATAGGTCAGACTACATTTATTGCCAACCATTTTAGCTGACAGGATTCATAGCTCTGTCATTTAGCAATTCAATTTAGTTAATTACCACATTTCAAATGACACCAAAGATCTACATAACTCTAAGTACTCTATGTAACGTTACTCTCTTGTATCTGGTTCATAATAACTTCATATATTTTTCTTTTTCATATGAAGAATTGGGAGGAACATTGTGTTTTTTCTTCTGTGTGTTCACTTACAGCAGGGGTGTCCAATCTTGTTCCTGGAGGGCCACTGACCTGCAGAGTTTAGCCAAAGCCCCTGGAAAGCAAGCCTGCAACCTTTATGCAAAAAATCATAGCGGCTAATGCTAATGCTGCGGCCACAGATATGCACTGGCGGTGCGCAGGGAAGGAGACCAGAGGTCATTGTATGATTGGCTGAGGTGCCTCATGTGATCCAAGTTAGCCGTTATGCTTTTTCAGTGGCAATTAATACAGACCGTCTCATCTCCCAGTAATAAGACAATCTCTGGTTTAGCGCCATCCCTAAATAAACACATCTGAACCAGCTAATCAAGGTCTTCAGACTGTGTCTGAAAACTGGAAAATGCTGCCTTCAAAGGACACATTTCAAGGTAGGAAGGCAGCAAGGCACGTTCAAATCCAAAGTTAGCTTCACTTCCTGTCTCCTGAGATATCTTCATCTGATTGATTTTTTAAGGCAGCACGGATGTATCCTTTGCTGCCTTTGATATCCCATAATCCTGTGCATTCCATTCCATGATGGTTGAGCAAAAATAAAATAAAGTTGGCATCTGAAAGTTGCATTTGGTGGTCAATTTGTATGTAAATGTTTCTGAACTTTTTGCACTTCTGATGTTATTTCTAGTGAGAAATCAGTATTAGAGTAATTAAATATTCACTTTGTTTACAAGCTGTTTTTGTTTAAACAAAATGGCACATCTTGTTTACGAGCTGTTTTACTGATGTCTTTCAGCAAGTGAAACACTGATTGAGCGATTACATGAGATGTTCATTCATGTTTATTTTGCATTAAAACTAGTATTAAAGATGAAGGAATGATCACGATCCACGCTGGCATTTGAACTGAGGCGTTTATACAGCGACCTGTCACGCTACATCAAAGAGCGTCAAAACGGCATGTATTGTCTGAATTTCCTGAAAAAATAAGACCTGTACCAAAAATTTTCATTACAAATGCATGTATGGACCTGGGATATTCCCACCTGGAAATGTGAGAATCTCTCAAATTAGCTGAGAATGTTGGCTAAATAATTCAAAACCCACAAGGAAGACAGATCTTGAGGCTTTGATTGGTAGTATAGCTGACAGAAGCAAGAGAATTGAAACCTAGATTAGAGATGGCGTAGGTGGGGAGATAAAATGGTGTACCTTAAACCAGTGTTTCCCCAACCCTGATAAAGAATGTCTTCTTTATCTGACCCATCTATTTTTAGTCTTGGAGTCTCTATGAACAAGCTGAGGAGTTGAATCAGGTGTGCATCAGTAGGAAGAGTCTGAAAATGTGTACTGTTGGTGTGCCTGCAGGAGCAGAGTAGGAAAACACTGCCCTGACTGCAGAGTTTGGCTACAGTCCTAATTAAACAGACCTGAACCACCTAATCAAGGTCTTCAGATAGCTAGAAACTTCCAGGCTGGCCTACCAGGAGCATAATTGGACACCCCTGGGCAAACATGTGCTGAGCTGTTTCTCAATATGCGTTCTTGTCTGTACTTGTGTTCTTGTGAAACGTCATCAGTAGTCGCCCAAGTACTGTTCCAATTCAAAGTTCACATCGAGCCAAGTACAGTTCAAATCCACGGACGTGTCCTTCCTCCGCCCTTTTCATCAAAGATGCATCTAGAGGTGACTTGTGCGAACTTGAGTCAGCCAGGTATCCCAGAATGCACTTCGCACCAATCAGCGAGCGTTAATGGCAGAGGGGAAAACCGCAAAATTTTCTAAATATTACTGTTATTGTGTCATGAAATGCTGTTCTAAGAGTATTTCAGGAGAGAATGTAGTTGTTTAAAACTCAAATCTGCGGTTTATTTATAAAGATAGCGCCTATTTGAAATTTTACTTCGTCGATTTCGGAGACGTGAGCTCCACGCGATCACCGGGCGCTCAGGTATCCGCCGAGAGCAGGCTCACCGCGGCTAGTCCTTCTGACATTTGCCGCTGGCTCTGATGTTTCTGTAGTGGTTAAACATGAGGTAAAATTCATTTTGGGTAAATCTAACAGGCAATCTTTGGTCTCATGAATCTATTATTTCTTCCAGGTCATATTGTTTTGGCTGAGCACAAAGTTATGTTTCATAAATTATTTATTTATTTATTTATTTATTAATCGTAATACAGCACTTTGTTAACGTTACATACATTTGACTGAATTGTTTACTTTTGTCTTTATTTCCTATTACATAGGAAGTCTCTTATACTTTATACTTACTTTATAATGGCTATTATTGTTCATTAAAACTGACATTTAACAAAAAAGGCAGAATTGTGCTTGTCATATTTCATTTTATTATACATACAGTGAAGATAATCAGAGTATATGTGCACATAAAACGAACAGAGGGTTGTGTTTTATATTTTGAAGAAAACGAAAAGACAGTGGTGTTTGATATAATTTAGTTTTATTGTAATGCGTTTTAAAGTTGCATGAACCACCTTTTTGTGGCTATTAGTATTTTAAATGAAAGAGGCAATGCTGTTCGATATCATTTTGTTTCACTGTAATGTATGCACGCTCCTTGAAATACATTTTTGCGGCTATTAATATGTTTACATGAAAACAAAAAGAGGCAGTGGTGTTTGATATCGTATTTTGTCGTATTGTAATACAGTGTAGATAACTTAGGCGAGCTGACTGATGTTATCAAGTACGCTGCTATTCCATTTGCAGAATTACCGGACTTCTGTCCTCCCTTCCTCGGGAGTTCACACTCCCGAGTCGAACTTGCGAAGTCCGAACTACCGAGGACGCAAGTCCGAACTTTGTGTATTGAGAAACGGTCCTGGTCACTGATCCCCATCATGGAACACTGGTACCCCCACAAGGTGTCTGAATAAGCTTCAACCAACTTGGTAAGCTGGTAAACCTGCTACCCCAGAACCAAACAAGTTGGCTGGGCAGAGTATGGCTTTGTGGGCAATGGAAACCTAAAGCAAGAACCTGGACAAGGACTTAGTGGTAGTGAAGGTAATCACACACATGCACACATGGACCGACCAAAAATCCTTCCTCTCTTTCTCTCTTCCATTTTCAGTCTGCTCCTTCCCCCACAGCCCGAGATGAAAAATGATGTTTTTACAGGTGTCTTGCGATGCGGATGCTATCCCCGCTCGGCTGGAATTCACATTCGTTGCTCCTCCTCCCTTTTGCCTTCTCTCTCCCTCTCTCCAAGGTCCGTCTGCCAGACTACGTGTAGCTCGGCCAGTGCCTTGATTTGAGTGGATGCTACGGGAGATATATCACCAAAACATTAGAGCAGGAGATTGGATCAGGTAGATGTGAGCTCAACTTTTACAGGTACCCTGGTCTCAGCCTGTGTTGACTCAGTTGTTGTGTCTGCCTGCCTACATCTCATGTACAAGCCCTCGATGGCTCCTGTAGCCTCTCAGGAACTCTCTGTGGAAAAGAAATAAAAAAGCAACCAAGATGAATTACAATAACTCAGTGTGCTCCCTACTGGACTGGGGTTCACAACATACCTACTCACCTGCTTTTGTGAAAACACAGTGAGGTCAAAGTGTTGAAAACAGGATTTTATGTGGTCTTTTGGAAAATTAGGTTTATGCAGACATACTAGAACAACACATTGAAAAGCTTCCTCTATAGTTCACCCTGACTATTTACGGAAACTACACTGCCTAGTTAGAAATTGACATGGGTATGACGCCACAACTATGGTGGCCGAGAGAGCTCAACACGCTGCAACTTCAGAAAACACATGCAAATAGAAAAAGCACCAGCAAATTAAGAAAAAAATCTTCATCAGTTTGAAAGCACATACTCACAACCTAGTCTCAGCCTCAGACGTCATGCCCACGGAACGTTGGCTAAACGTCTGATGCATATGGCACACTTATCTGGAAACACTTCAGGAGATTCGAAGTTGTCGTAGGATTGGTTAGATTATAAAGGATTTCCAGGAAATGTGTGTGTCGCGTTCTTTAACGTTCCGCCTGGAAACAAAAATGCTCTGACGCCAAACCCCCTCACGAAAGAAGAAAGCCGTCGTGTTTACAACTGACGACAAACGCTTATCAGGATCAACTAAACGCTGAATTTTCAAAAGTATGTGAAAAATTTAAAGTTTGCGGCACAGAATCTTTAAAATATGTCAGAGTTTTACACACCGGTCTGTTATTGTGGCGACATTTCCACGCCCCGAAACGTGACATGGAACAAAACGAAACGTAATTGGTTGCTTTACCTGTTAGTCATATGGCCTCTTGGGCGGGCCTTGGCCATTCAAAGCGGCCAAAGTTCCCAGACCTTCAGCCGTTAGTCTGAAGGTCTGGCTATGCGAGACTACTCACAACCCTGTTTCTGTTTTTGTTTGTGTTGTATTTGCAGCACATTTCTGTTCTTGCAGCACATTTCTTTATTTGTTTGAGTTGTGAGCATTTTTTAGAGCGTGTGTTGTCAAATTGATGAAGATATTTTCTTAATTTGCAGGTGTTTTTTTTCTATTTGCCTGTGTTTTATCATTTGCAGCACGTTGACCACTCTCGGCCACCGTACACAACCTTGTCATCATGTGAATATATTGCATAGGTCGCATGAGTATATCAGCTATTTAGTATTCAGGAGCATGGTCCACTATATAAGGTCAACTACTATGGAGGTTAGTCAATCAAAGGTACAAAGGTGTACCTTCTGAAAAGGTACTGCCCCAATGACATCTTTCATACCTTTATTTCTGAGGATGTATTCACACCAGAAACGTCCGCTAGTTCACTTGCTTTGGTCCAAATTTGGACCAAATACAATGTTGATTTTTTTTTTTTTTTTGTTTGGTGTGGTTCGCTTTCACACTGCTCTTTTTGCAAGACAACACATGTGCTTAAGGTCATCCATTCATTGCTTCATCCATTCAACCGTGCCAGAGTTCGTTTGGAACTCAAAAGATCTGCACTAAAAGGGGAAACGAACTTGAGTTTGATTCAATCAAACCAAACAAGACAAGTGTGAATACACACCATGAGAGAGCACAACAGACCAACTTTCCTGTTTGGGACTCTTCTGGAGTCAATCGGTTTTCGAAAGTCCCAGTTTGAGTCCCACCTACAGCATTAGTAAACATGGTTGTCAATCCAAAACACAGACTGCATAAAACAAACATACGGAAATCTTAATGATACAGTAACACCACAGCCCGGGCAGCATATCTTAAAAGCATTGTAAGCCTAAGTAGAATGTACTGTAGAAACCGTAGCACTGACGGTCAGTTCAGGGCCAGACAGAGGGTGCAAAATCATAAATTGGTTCAGGTTTTCTGTCAAAACAAACCAAGGTAAATCCTTGACTATCATTACAAGAGGTCTTCAGGGAAAAAATAAAATACTATAGCCATGAATAATATGGCCCCTTTAATATAGCATGCAGGAATACTGAAACACAGCATGACTGAGAGCCTGTTGGCCAACATGAGAGGACAAGAAAAGCGAGGAATGAAGAAAGGGAAGGGGGGGAAGAGAGATAGTTGGAAATGAAAAAAACGGAAGGAAGAGAAGTTAAGACAGCTGTTCGGCTGTTTACTCCTCAGATGAAGCTCACAGAGGAGCGGCAGGCAGGAAAGGTGGGAGGCCGGTTGCCAGGATGGAATCATCATAGAACGTGTTTTATGACTTTCACGTACAAAGTGCTACATGGACTAGACAGGAGCGAGGGTCAATAGCAACAGTGCCCAGTACATCAGCCTGGTAAACAGAAACAGACAGTCCTCCAAGCGGCACAGCAGGTCTTCTCATTATAGCACTATCTGTCAACAGCATAAGAGTATACCTATTTTAAGCCAGTTTTCATGACATGCCAAATAAAGAGTGACTAATGAGTTTATGCTGTTGTGAAAACTTTCACAAAATTAACCAGCTGAAATGTCCGTAGATAAGCCGCTCAATCTTTTATAATAACTAGGACTGTCAATCAAATTAATTACATGATAATTTGATTAATTAATTGAATTACGTGCAATTAATCACCTGTTTTTTTTTTTTGTTTTTTTTAAGTCAAAACCCAAATGAAGATAATTCAAAGACATTACATCATTGTGGCAGACAAATTATTAAACAGACCAGTGGTTCTCAACCTTTTTAACTTCAAGGCTCCAAGTTTTTCAAGATGATATTCAAAGCACCACCTCTCCCTGCTCTTTGATGATAATGGCAACTTTGAGCATTCAATTTAAACACGCAGTGCAGGCACCCATATAATTTGAGATTTAATTTATGGTTCTTAAAGAAAATAAAAGCAACCTACAATAAGGATTACTACATCTTTTTGACATTATATTGAAACAAATAAACAGCTCTGTGTACACTTGACAATTTGTTTGGTTTATGCTCAATGAGAAAAAATAAAATCAGTATTGCAGTGACAGGGCTGAAAAAAAAAAAAAGCAAGGACAGTGTGTACTGCTCTGTGGGAGTGGACAGGTGTGGATTAAAGCTCGCAGTCAGAAAATCAGCATGCACATACCATATTCAATTGACATTTTGTAGATCATAATTTATAGCCATTTTAAGCATTTCAAAGTAATTCATTTAATTAACCGGAACAATACTTGCATTATTTCCCTAATAACCACTCATCCTAAATTAACAATTGATGTGAGGAATATCCTAGCCCGTTCTGGCTGGGTGGTCTCGGGTTAAGGTTAAACAACAAGCAGTATTTGATTTCACTAAAACGTTCAGTGCAATAAGAATTGTTCCCTGAACAAGCGCTTCCTATGTATCTGGGGGGAGCTGTCACAATATTTCAACGTGGCTACTGTATTACAAAGACTCCTCATTCCCCGCCAGTGAAAAAGAGGGCGGTGAAAACGGGAAGAGGAAGAGCAGTAGGCCAGAGCAAGACAAGAGTCAGTTTTTCCACTAACGTAGAGTATAATTTCGGATATATGTGGGGTTTTTACTTTTTACAGCAGGAATGCAACGTGATCCTCGTTGATATTTTATCACGTCTATAACTATGGAATTATGGTCGTGAAAGAAGCAAACCATTGAGTGAGTAAATGAGAGCAGTTCAATGAATAAAATGACTACCTGAGAAAAAAAATGAGAGTTCATCGAATATGATAGATGGTCACCAAGGGTGACATTACCTAAAAAACCTCATCCTTCCCTTTTCCCCCCCTCACCTCCTCTCTGTTCTCCACTTGTTTTTAGTCAGCTCCGGGTTTTCTACGAGCTTTTTTTCCTATTTTCCATCCTTTCCAAGAGAAAAGGCCCTCATTACATTTGCACATGTCCCCCTCCTCGAAAACATGGCCGCTAACAGGCAGATGAATGACTGCGACCGATTACCTTGCACAGTACATGATGCTCCTGAGAAGCATTAAAGTGTATTCCATCCTTTCCAGAAAAGCCACGAGAAAGACAGGAGGAGGAGGAAGGAGTTAAGAAGAAGAGGCCTGGCAGAGAGATTAGATTAGCACTTTAAAACAT
>JAFVLL020015443.1:0-17777 GCA_021397915.2 Tor tambroides
GCGATTGCACATTTGAATTCAATATTTCCTGTGCTGCTATTTTCATTTCATTTGATCTCATTTCCTAGACCTCTATTAGTCAAAATAAATGACAATATATGACTCACTCTATTTTCATGAAGCAACATGCTTTCTAGCAGAACAGATGCTAACCCTGAGTGAAGAATCCTTTCTCCTCAAAGGAAATATCCTCACTTTGAACCAAGGGTGAGAATGAGTGTTGACAGTTTTGACAAGGCTATATGGTCTCATTATACTGACCTAATATATCTTCTGAGGGGTTCCTCAAAATGGCACTGCTTTCAGAGTCATCTTATGAGCCAACCTACTGGCTGCACTCTGACTTATTCTGCATTATAGTCCATGTGTTACACTGCACTATAAGTACAAGGGCTGTGCAAAATTCAGATTTGAAGAACTGGCTCCTGTTTATAAGTGTGAATTTGAATTTAACTGGCCACACCTAAAGGAAGCTGAATTTGATATGAATAACAGGAAGAGGGATTTGTTGAATTAGAATGAAGCCGCTTTAAGGAAAACCAGGTTTCGAATGGATGTCAATGGAAGAGAGGCTTCACTACACTGAATAAACTCTTGGGGGAAAACAGCTTATCATTTAATGAATCGACAGCCTAGTACCTAATCTTTTGCATGTTTGCCATTTAACATTTATTTTTAGATTTATCTATTTTTAGAGTTTACACTGAAAAAAAAGTATTTATAAAAGAACTCACAGACAATTTTGCAACAGGCAGGATTCAGTTTACTCATTTATTTCTATGATATCAGCAAACAGTGATCAGCTGTCGCACAGTGATTGACTGTCACACAATTCTGAGATAAATTCAATGACGTCAAAGCTGTGATGTGATTGGTTAAGAAAGCACATGTGATCAATGTTGGCTGTTATTCTTTCTCCAACGGTAGAGCTGCAGACCTTAGCAAGATTATCTCTGATTGGAATTCTAGGAACACAGATAATACATTCTGGGAAATGAAATGTTCTTCCATCTTGATAAAAAAAGTTAATTAAATATGTAAACTAAATATAATTATTTCAATCCTACTTCCTTAGATTAAAATTCCAATTGCTTGTTTGATATTGCTTAATATTTCGAACTTAACAAGCAGAAAATGCTAATCAGTTCTTCAAAGTGCACAAGACAAGCAGAATTCTGTTTCATGAAATGGTTTTAATTCCCAAAAGCTCACCTGCTGGTGTGGGTTAAATCTGAAACATTGTGATTTCAACCACAAAATTAGCTTAAAGTAATCATGGTGACTTATGTCTAATGTAGCTAATGTAAAAGGTTGATATGGCGATGGCAGGATCAGAATTCCAGGTACAAACAATTTTCTTGAGATGAAATTAAGTTCGCTAAACTAATAACCTCATGAGTATTCAGTCCAGGCTCCCTGTGTTTCCTAATGAGAAAATGTGCAGCTTATACCGAAGCCACTGGGTTGTGTAATTAACTGAATACTTTCATACAAAATGGCCTCCTGCGATAAAAATAGAATGTATTCCTGTTGAGGGGTGAAGAATAAAGCAATGAATCTCTCCTAAATATAGGAGGCAGCAGTTTGTTTGTTTTTTTGGGTGAAAAATAACATACATTATGCATCACTGAGTCCCAACACTCATATTAAATCTGAATAACAGTGAAATAGACTGCAGCTGATTAAATTCCACATTATTTCTTTCATTTTCCACATGCTGCTCAAATCTCTCCCCCTCGAGATGATTAAATTCATCTGTGAATGATGTGCTTCTGACCTTTACAACCCCTGCTCAGGTATCTGAACGTTTTAAACACTGGATGGCAGTGAGCACTAAAACTGTATTTCAATAACGTTTTTAACAGACCGATGAATAGGGTTTTTATTTCACTTGTTGGGATTTAAACTACAGTATGTTGAGTAGGCACAAAAAATAAAAATAAAAAAAATCTCAAGAATAGACACATTATTAAGAATCAATCAGATCCTCCATCTTTCCTGACCATTTTAACAGCTTAATCACTCAAACAGTCTGCACTTATTTAAGAGCAGTCTGTTTTGATACTGGCGTTTTACTGAATCATTTACAGTTTTGACAAAAAATGTTGCAGAATATTCTAAAACTTGTTTTGAATCATTTTCATTACCTCTTAACCACATCGGCACACAAGGTTAAACTGCCAGGGCGAGTTGGCAAGGAAACACAAAGCATAACTAGTTGAACATGATAAAGTAAAAATCATGGCTTGTGTGTGTATAAAAGCTCTTCAAAACTACAAGCTACTTTTCAGAATCGATAAGTGGCCTGTTCTGTTCATAATTGTACTGTTTGAAAAGATTCTGTAGCACCAAAAGGTTGTTCAGTTTATCTCACTATAGTGGAAGTTTAAGTCAAGTGCCTTTCCATCAATCAGGCTAAATGAATGCAATACATACACCACTGTTCAAAAGACTGGGATCATTGAGTTTTTGTTTTTAAAAATGTGAATGCTTTTAATCAGCAAGATGCATTAAATCTCATCATTAAATCTCAATAAATGAGCAGCACAAGTGTTAAATGATTTCTAAAGGATCAGACTAATGGCTGATGAAAATACATACATACATGCATATACACACATATACATACATATATACATATTCAATACATACATATATATATACATAATGTATGTGTTTGGTCTTGGCGGAATAGATCTGCTACGCTGCTGCTGTGATAGAGCAAGTACAGAGACTTGCTACTGCCAATGCTTCCACAACATGCTGCTGTGAGCATGTGAGAAATACTTCTGCTGCCCATAATATATGTTAAATAACCCCCATATAACATACATGAATCACTCCGTAGCAGATCTATATAGGTGGAGCTGAGGAAGGTGGAGGGTTTCTGAAGTACGCTGCAACTGCTACATCAAGCACTAGCCATGTATTTGAATCCTGAGCAGCAATCTCATTGGCCGCTGATACAAAAAGAACCAACCAGCTGCAACATGTGATAATGATGTCATAATGTCATATTGAGTTTGACCTTTCAGACTGTGCAATCTAAAGTTTTATGCCAGAACTTTGGATATACATTCAGTTAAAATGTGATAATAATATACAGTTTTATTGTATTTTTGGTCAAATAAATTCAACCTTGGTGAGACTTTCAAAAACAAACTTTTGAATGGTAGTGTATATACACATACTATATACATTTAATAAGAGAAAGCGTGGAACATTTCAAACCAAAATGGTTTCTGCTCTCCCTGTTTTCAAGGTAATGACATAAGCATTCAAGAGCCAACTATGTGATTTTTCCATATAAAATGTACTATACTTGATGAGTCTTGTCAAAGAATGAATAATCAAATTATGATTGCTGAGAGATTAGAAATGAAAACAGCTCCACTAAGAACTTATTGGTCATTTCCTCTTCAATTCCACTCTTCAACAAATTTAATATAATTAAAACACTTATATTTAAGGATAAATAAAATGTTTTAAATTGACTAAAAGTATATCATTATCCTTATATAAATATATTAACCTTGCAAAACACTAAATCGCGTAGTTTTTTTTTTTGTTTTTAGAGCACTTCATTAGATGTCATGGACACAAATGGTACTTCCTCATAGTATGACTCGTGTAAGAACAAGTTGTAAAACCAGTGGGTTTCAGTTAGCCCATTCACCAAAGGTTTTTTGCTTGCATTAAAAGATTAGTATTAATTAACATTACAGGAGTCAAATTTAAAGTGCCCTTTTATGCATAAAACTACTGAAGGAAGGAAAACAAGAAAAGAAACATTGTTTGAAGGAATAAAAGACACCAGTAGCTAGTGCTTAGAACTACTTCTGCCAACATCATTAAACAGCAGGTAACAGACAATTAATGGGAACTTTTTAAGAGCCGTTGCATGTTGATATGATATTTGCATATAACTAAAACAGCTTATCACCTGCCTAAAATTAATGACTTGAATCCAACTCTCTAAATCCAAACAAAACATTTTTAAGAAAAGACCATTACATTTTCAGGGAACTTTATGCATTCCACTTATGAACCATCAAATATTAGCCTAGATACAAAAACAAACATCTTCAACAACTCTTCACTCCAACCCTAAAAGCTTTCTCTGAATCCTGATGAATTGCACTAAGCACTTGATATAATAAATTAGAATAATAATAACGTTCCTGGGGCAGTGTCTGGAAGCATAAAAATGTGTATTGTTATTTTCTACAACATGAGAAAAGTTGTTTGCATATTACATGGGTCAGAAGTGGGTCAGAGGGGCTGTATAAAAGTAGGCTCTTCCAGCATATATAGGAGCATATATCCATTCTGTGGCCAAGCTTTTATTAACTGTAGATCCATAATAGGACTTTGAGATGCACTCTGGGGAGATAAAAGGGCATGGAAAATAGCAGTGGTGAGAGGCTTCAAGGCAGTGAATGGAGAAAAGCAACTTAATGCAGCTGGGCAGCAGTTCAGACTGCAGAGTGTGGGAAGAGAGTTCTAATTCTCTTGACGGCCACTTTGATGACATATTCATGGGTTTCGCTTCCGTGCAAGTGGTTTAAAGCACTCCGCATGGGACTAAAATTTGACTAAATACACCACAATTCCGCTACTGGGCTCATTTTGCACACAGCTTGTGTAATTACCAGGAAATGTAGACTTTAACTCATTTGCTTTAGTATATATTGCAATTGACTTCAAAGAATGGTCCTTTCCTTTCTAAAGAACGTCCTTTGATGATATTGGGGAAGTGCTGTTGAATCTGATCATATTCCATGTAAAGAGTTATAGTCGACTGACAATGTAGTTGGCAGCATTTTTACATTCAAGGAAGACATTAGGAGACACAGGAGCACACACCGTAAAAAAAACTTTATGGTAAAAACCTGTGAATTGTGTGAACAGTACTTTTTGTTTTTTTTTTGTTTTTTTGGAAGCAAAAAAGAACAAGCTATTGTATTATTTACAGTGAAAAAAAGTAAATCTTTCATTGAAATAACTTTCTTAAGTTTTTGTTTGGTCCCACTTAGGTGGCCTTAACTACTATGTACTTACATTTAAATTAATCATTTGATACAGTGCAATTATTGTGTACCTACATGTTTTTACATTGTACTTATATTTTTAAAAAATACCTATATGTAATTACATCTGTAATTAATTTCTGTAATTAAATTTATAATTACACTGTTGACGATCCCTTACACCTTAACCCACCCTTAAACCTACCCATACCACCAAACCTGTCCCTAACCTTACCCGCATCCCACCTCAATAGCAGCAAAAGTGTTTTGCAATACAATATGACCACAATAAGTACATTGTACTTATTTTTTGATGTAAATACATAGTAGTTAAGGCCACTTAATATAAAATATGACCTTTTTTTTCTTATCAGTATTGTTCTTTTTTATGTTTTAGGTTTTGTTACATCTACACTCTAAAAAAAATGGTGCTATATAGCACTAAAAGTGGTTCTTTGGCTCGTAATCATAGGGGAACCACTTTTATCTTGGTGCTTCAGTGGTTCTTCAGCAGTTCTTCACCGGTTCTTTGGCATGACTGAGGGGCTATATAGCACCACTACCATATACAGAACCTGTTAAGCTCCTGTATGGTTCTTCAGCGGTTCTTTAGTGGTTCTTTGGGGTGATTAAGGTGCTATATAGCACCACTGCCGTACAAAGAACCTGTTAAGCCCTTTTAAAGGTTCTTTACGAGCCAAAGAACCACTGTTGGTGCCGTTTAGCTCCATTTTTGTGGAAGAAATACAATGCAATATGGCACCACTTATGGTTCTACATAGCACTATTTGACAAAGGTGCAGTATAGCACCTTTAAAGATATGGTGCTATGTAGCACCAAAAGTGGTTCCCCTATGATTATGAGCCAAGAACCACTTATAGTGCTTTATAGCACCATTTTTTTTTTGTGTGTAATGTTGTTAAATTAATGTTTCTTGTATAATTTTAGTGGCATGTGTGTTACAATGATGGTGTTTTGTATTTGTGTGAATGAATCTGTGCACTTACTATGTATTAGTATTGTCTTTTAGCGCTTCTCTGATGATGTGTTTTGATTTTGTTAGCGTCCATTTTGCCTATAACAGGTAAACATGTCAGCAGTGTGGACACATTTCACCATTACCAAAAATGATGGTAGACTAGCAATATGTAAAATTTGTTCAGCCGAAATTTGAGAGGAACTATGACTGTTAATTTGTCACCCAAGAACACAACACCTTAAACTGCATAACGTGATCAATTACCCACATTTAATTACAGAAACCTAATATTTGGTTTTCAGCTAAATGAAAAGTTACATTTTCCATGTTTCAATATAAAATCCTTTCAGTGCATCACTAGTTTAAAGGCATATGACAAGATTCTGATACCAAGCTCTGTGGTTGAAATATAATTGCAAGTTACTTGCATAAACAGTTTTATGTTGAATCAGATAAGAATATGATGTTTGATGTATAATACACAAAATTGTCTGCAATTTCCAAACCAGGGTAGCTGACTAGCTCCATAAGGATCACTGGCCATAAGAAAAAGTCCCACAAGATACATATTCAAAAAAAAATAGTCAAGTAAATAGCATTCCACTGTAGTAATTGGACTTTCTTTACATAGATGAAAATGTAAACACACAAGGACAAATGACAAAAGCCTGACATTTCTCACTAAACTGAACTTGACTGTTCAGAACATAAATCATGCAGGGAGACAAGCATACTTTTTATGTATTTCTGTAATTTATTTCTATCAATCAATCAACGTGTTAAATTAAATAACACTTAATTAAACTATAATTTTAAATTAAATATTAAGGATTATCATAATGTTTCTAATTTTAAATATTTTAATAACTTCAAATAGAAGAGCAATACAAGCGATACTCCAAATAGTTAGGGTTGTGCATCTCCATAACCGAGGCCAATGCGATACACATCTCTATGCATAGCCAATGATATGATACATTCAAGATACATATGAAACAGCTACCAATACAATGCAATAACATTCACCCCCATTACGATGCAGTGCGATCTAAATTCAATTCAACACAATGCAATTCAATGCAATACGATGCAATGGAAAAAAATATGATTCTATGCAATTCAGTATGGTACAGATAGTTTGCTTTCATTTCTTTGGTTAAGATAGCCATGTTAATCTATTTTCTGACACGCTTTGCTCTCCGTAGTGTTGTGAAATGTCAAATTCACGTAGCAGCAATGGTGACAAGAGAACACGCTTGAGAAATAGTTTAGAGACGAAAAATCAATCGACATATAAAATATTGGTAACAAATTATTGGTTACTTTCTAAATAATAAAATTATAGTGCATCTACTAATTATATGCAAATCAGTGAATCTTACCATCCTTATAAACAGTAGTAATTGAAGCATTGTAGAGACTTGGTACAGATACAGATTACTCCTGATGATGGTCAGGAGTGGATCTAGGCATGACAGGATAGGCGTCTCAAGATGTGGTTGTAGAAAAGGAAAGGAAAAAGATGTTAGTGCCTCTGATAAGTAAAGGATGTATGAAAGTAATGTTAAAAAAAGAAACTACAGAAACCATTTCTCTCAGCATACAGAGCTAGTGCAGAAAGATAAGAAAGCAAAGTATACGTCTGGCTAAACAGATGAGTTTTTTACAAGTTCTGAACATTGCTGGACTGCTATTCTATACTATCTATTCTATACTTGCTTTATGTACCTTGACTCAAGCACCTGTAGAATCTGATGAATTAATTCAAGTCAATGCATTAGTTCTTATTTACGCTGATCTTGAGAAACTGGTTGAGACTGTGTGTTCAGGGTATGAATCAATTCAAAAGATAAGGTCATTCGGTAAAAGTAACGGAGGCAGACACTGCACCTTGCTCCATTTGTTTGCATTTATATGATGTTTTCCATTCATGCTCTCACTCTCTACTTTATTCTAAACCTGCCTGTCTTTGTTTCTCTGTCTCACTTTCTCATTCAAATGCCCAGTCATACACACCATCTCAATAGAACAGGTTCCCTCATCTCCAGTAATCTGAAGGCACGGCTTGTGGTTAAATCAATCCATCCTGGCATGTATCCTTAAAATGGACAGAATATGACTATTACTGTTAGAATGCTTTCTTCAGGTTTAAACAGGGTCACATGTTTAGTCATTTTCCCCCCGAAGACCTAAGTCAAAATTTCTGCACCAGTTTAGTTTTTCATGGCCATTTCACACCATTTCTCTTCTCTTTTTTCTTCTTTTCTCTGTTAAGCACCCACTTTGCATGTCAAATGAAATAGCACTTACTATATACAGTAGTTTGGGCTCCATATCTTTCAGTAGCAGCCTCCTATACAGCAGAAAAGCCTGCATTACATTTTAAACAGGTTCACAAAACTAAGTTAAAAACAAGCCACACTGACTTAAATGATTAGAAGCATCATTAAAAAAAGTGATGTGACACTCAAAAACAAATAAACAAACAAAAAAACAGCAGAGTATGTAACACAATAGTCAAACATGTCTATTGGAATGCATGTAGCTATAATTGTGGTCATTTAAAGATGATGAATTGAGTTTTCTAACAGGGATTTATTGTGTAAACTGTACAGCAACAATGTCAGCATGATAATTAAAGTACTGCTGAAAAATATATAAGAAAATACAATAATCGACCTCTCATCAATTAGCCGGTCACAGAATGGCTAGTCAGTTATTTGACCATTGTGTTCCATCTCTAGCAGCCTAATTGAAGTGATATTATTTTACATGGAATGGATGATTAAGATCGCGTCCAGCTGAATACTTTGTCTTAGTAACTCTACCAATTATTGGACCCTTTCTGTCACAGAGTAAATTAAGAATAACTAATAGCAAATATAACATTACACTACTGACTACTAATAGCATTTGCATGAAGCTGTGATCACTCTAAACTTTAATAAATAATGAATCACATTTAAATTAATAAATAAATCAATCAAAATGTGAAAATACACTACTGGTCAAAAGTTTTAATTTGAATTAAAATAAGTCTCTTACACTCACCAAGGCTGCATTTTTTAAAATTATTATTATTATTATTGAATTTACAGTAAAAACAGTAAAAGTGTGAAATTTTAACATTAAAATAACTATTTCTATTCTATGTTTCTATTCTATGTATTCAGTGTCACGTGATCCTTTAGAAATAATTCTAATATCATGATTTTGTGCTCAAGAATTAATTATTATCATCAATGTTGAAAACAGTTCTACTGCTTTATATTTTTATGGAAAGCGTAACAGATTTTTTTCAAGATTCTTGATGAATATAACATTCAAAAGAACATCATTTATTTAAAACAGAAATATTTTGTAACATTATAAACATCTTTACTGTTTCTTTTGATCAATTAAATACATTGATGAATAAAAGTATTTAAAAAATTCCACAAACATCTGGATTTATTGGAGTAACATCTGTAGTACTCCACTTTCCCTCATACTGCATTCACAGAACGGCTGCCATATTGCTAACAGAACAAGAAAAAACCTAAGTTCACATTTAAGATATACAAAAGACGCTTAACCAAAAAATGTTTTGGTTTAACCAATATCATACACTATCAATTAATATGCTAGGAGAAAGTCCACTACAGGCGTTTACTTACACCACAGTATGCTCAAACTTATTTTAGGACTTTTATGTCCACATATGGGTGTTTATGGAAATATATTAGCTGGCAGCACTAAAACATTCTGTCCACGGTCTCTTGGAAGGGTTTATGTCAGAATGTCATCTTATTAGCCAAGGTAATTGGATTTCTGAGCTGCCCCTGCTCATGGTTGCGCTCTCTTGTTATGCAGTCCAGTAGCCCCTCAATTCTCTCTGCCAGTCTCAGCTTCTCATTCATTTGTTTATCAGCAGATGGCTTGTTTACTTTACAGCTCTGAAACCTCCGTACAGCCATCCCTCAGTTTATAAATCATTTGGACCGTCCTTCAGTAGTTGTCAGAGTTTAAAAATAATACTTAGCCTCATATAACACTTTTCATCTGTTACCTAATTCATCGTGTTTATGCAAGCAGAGCAGTCGTTCACACTACACTGAATTGCATGCTCTTGTTAATGCTACAGCTACTAATTAAAAGAAATTCAGGGTTTTTTTTTAATAAACCATAATTAACATGGGAAACTTCTTGCAGTCTCCAGTGTAACTAAAGTCTTTTGAAATGCCATTCAAAACCTGTAATGTCATTTATACTAAATACACACTGTAAATCCTTCAACTGAGACATAGAGGGCATTTCAAGTTAAAAAGAAATATGCTTTCTTTGTTCATCTGGATGACGTTTAAAAGTTTATGATTGACAGATGCTCGCTAAAAATAAGAAAAATACACAAATTAACTACATAAATTATATAAAGCAATAAATAAACTGCCAGACCTAAAGGTGCTGTAAGCATTTCTGAATACCACGCAGTGAGAAAAAGATTGACATTCAACAGCCACAGACTGTTCTGCCTCCGCTTTCTTCTTTTCTTAGTCATTTAAGTGTAGGAGAAACACAGAAAAATGTTTGGTTACACAATCATTATGGATCACAATTGCAGTTTTCAATATGTGGCTTTGTATTTGCTATGGAAAAAGTTTGGATGACGTCAGAGCAGGACGATGACTTGTTGGTTCTTCAGTGTGAAAAGAAGCTTATGGAACATTTTTGTCCATACTATGAAAGTCATTGGAGTCCAGAACAACCTTGGACCACTTTGTCTTCCATTGTAAGAGCAAAAAATACACTTTTTGTAAATTTCTAAACTTCTGTGTTTGACCGAAGAAAGTAATTCAGGTTTGGAACAACATGATGGGGAGTAAATTATGATAGAATTTTCACTTTTGGTTGAACTATACATTTAACCAACCTGATCTCAAAGAAATGCGTGAAATGAACACGAACCCTTAATCCCGATATACGTGGTGGTGGCACGAAATGTGTTGAAATTACGTGTCATTTAAATTTGAATTTAAAAAATATATATATATTTATAGTGCTACCTTTTTGAATCTATTCTTGCATTTTGGCTCCCAAAAAAGTCCCTCTGACAACAGCATAGTCACCAGTTACTGAACTTCAGTTGCTTTGGCCTGCAGTTGGAAGAATAATTTGAGGACAGTTGAACTCAAAGCTAAGCCACATGTCTCATATGTGATAGGTCAAGAGCAGTCAAGTAAGGTAGTCAGAGGATGGTTTTCTGTTAGATATTCTGAAAGCGCTTTTCCAGTGGGCGGCCAACCGCTTAAAAGCAAATGTCATACAGGCTACAGACTCCAGCTTTCAGATGTACAGCAAGGGCACAAACCAGACTGCAAAGTGCTTTGAATGGTAGAACAGACAAAATTAAGAGCAGGACTTCCAGCTAGCCTTAAAAACCCCAAAAAGTATAAAATTACATGCTGGGCTTCTGCTGTAGACAGAAATCACGTCAGAGCCACACCGTTGAGATTTTAGGGCCATCCCTCTCCTGCATACGTGTCACTAGAAAAGTTGAATGCTTAAATACTGTGCAACATTTGCAGTATCATTGTGTACTAGTTTTGTGTACGATGGTTAAAGCCAGTGGTGGTTTCCTATAAAATTGCTCCACTGAAAAAAGGTCCCAGCTCCCAATGTGTCAAAAGCTGAGACGATAGCAGTGGACATGAATTAATCAAAAAACATCTGACAGCTGTCAACGTTTCCTCCAGACACACATTCTTCTGCAGTTCCAATGAAAAACAATAAAAGTTTATGATTACATTTTTGGTGTGCTGGATGACATTGGTCCATGGTATTACAGAGATAGCAAGTGCTTGGCCAATGTGTTGCTACAAAAAGGTGAAATCTCTGACTTAGTCCTCTACAACCAATGCAATTTGCTATGCCCTTCAAAATGAGACAACACATCCCTTACATAAAAGGACGTGTGCTGAAAGATTTCCAATGGAGCAGAGGTCACAAAAATGCTCTCTAAAAAGATGTGGGCAAAATGTAAAGAAGAATTAATATTTTATGGCAGGGTTAGTCATAAATTCTACATGAGAAGATTGGGGTAAGCTGTGCCACTTTTTACTTGAAAATGTCCTCTAGGCAAGGAGAAGTGAGAGTGAGCTAAAACTATTTCTAATTATATTTCAGAATATCTGCTATGAAATGACATGAGAAGAAGGTGTCTATGACATAGGACTATATTTATAAAAGTCACTGGGGAACTGCATGTGAAAAGTCCATTTCAATTTACATTTCAAATAAGAATGTGAGCATAAATGACAAAAAGCATTACAATTATTCTTAAAGTCTTAAAGTCTCATATCTATCCAATGGTCTGACCAATGGCAAACAGGGGTGTGTTTGGGGAAACCTGTCTTGCAATTTATATTTACTGCCACTAGTGGAACACTTCAGCTTTTAGACAAGACTAGCAACGGCTTGAAAACAGCAGAGCCGTTCTACACAGATGCCCTGCAATACTAATCCCTCTTAGAATAGAATAAAATGAATTAGAATAGTGGAAAACATTGTGGGACTTCATCCCCAATCACAATGCAAGCAGCCATGACAGGCATTAGTGAGAAATGTCAATAACTGAACCCATAATCCTTAGCAAGGAAAGTGTTTGACGTTCTCTATTGAATGACATGTAAAAAAGGCTGCAGGCTCCTTTGGTCTGAATGACGAGCTGTGGTTATGTTAATGAAGTAAAACAACCCAGCTCCCAGAATGGAACTGAGGTGCAGGTGACATCTGAATGGCTTGACACAAACATGTTCAAAATAAGGCCAGAAAAGGGTAGGAAAAATGTCAAACTTGATAAGATGTCAAACTTCAGGTCAAGGCGCAAGAAAAGGATTATGAAAGAAGAAAGATATTTTAAGCATAACAAAAGCTGTGAAACTCTAAGGTAAGTTTAAAGAATGTAATAAGACTTCAACACATTCCAAGGTTAATAAGAAATTATGGTAACACTTTATTTTAAGGTGCCCTTGTTACATGTATGTGTATTTATTATTATAATAACAATAAATTATGCATAATTACGTGCAAGTAACCTTAAACCAAACCCTAATCCTAACCATACAGTAAGTACATGTAGTTAATTAATATTACTCAGTACTCAAATGTGCAATTACACTGTAACAAGGACACCTTAAAATAAAGTGTAACTGAAATTATTTCAAAACTCTATATTAAGATCTATGTGGAACAGCTGTATTTTAGAAATTCTAAATTTATCACAAAAATGAATATTTTTGTTTGTTTGTTATTTATTTTGTACATAAGTAATAATAATAATAAAAGCTGTTGTGAGCTGTCATGAACAAAAAGACCTTTTTAACAACACCTTTTTAGAACTATAATATCATACATTGTTTTTTTGTTTGTTTTTTTTTCTAAACATATCCCTGCCAAAATGGAGATAATGCTGTTACATTTGTATCCATTTTATCTTTAATATCATTTTTTTTCTTTAATATCTGTTTCCTGGAATATTTTACAAGTCTGTCTGACTACACTTTTAACTCCAATAAATCATATTCTTTGAGGAATTAATTTTTTCCTTCCCTTCAGCAGAAGTGAAAAGCAGGGGTGAGGTTTGGTAAAGTTTTAAACAAAAGATAGCACCACACACAGCTCTGCAACTTCCAGCCTACATGTACAGGACACCCTGTGCTACAATGAGCGACAAAGAGTGTTCCACTGTAATTGGAGTCAAGGATGAGTTCACAGACACTGTACTTGGGCTTTAGGTGCAAAGATGACATTTTCGCAATATATCAAAACACAGATGGAAGTCCTTAGAGGCCACAGACAATTTTGACAGTTTGACTTTTGGGGATACACATCAATTCAGTGCTTCCCTTTAAATGGCATTTATGCTTCCTTGAGGTTCCTTAGAAATACTGGTAGAGAGGTATCTTCCAGTCATTGTCATCTGACTGTCCTATTGCCATTGACGCCTTTGGAATGCTGGAAGTGTGTGATGAGGTGGACCCACATTCATCATTGCTGCCATATATCCACTACTGTATTGAACTGCCTCTACGATTGGCCAGAGTGGAAACAGAGAAGCTGAGCCAAATGCATGATTCAACCAAGTGATCCAGCAATATTCATGTCCAATTTATGAACGAATCATTCATTTTAGTCATATATTATCAATTAATCGCTTGGTCCAGTTTAGAAATTTTCAGGCATATATTGACATTTTGGAACTATGCCATCCAGCATGTCATCCAAAATTTTCTGCAATCTGTCTAAACATTTAATCAGTCTGTTCATAGTTTGGAGGCCAAAGGAGTCCGTGACCGAGACATGGCACCATCATAGTTCACCACGCCAGCAGATTAGACCCTACCAAACACAACACCCACACACAGAGCCCAAGTAAACTTCCAATCGTTAATCATTTTGAAGAAGCAATTTGCAGAGCACCTGTCTCAAACAGTCGACTATTAGGAGACTCCTGGAAGAGAGGACCGTGGGTCTAATGGCTGAGAACAGAGCTTATTTCTACACATATTGGCTAGAACAAGGTAGACTGTACAAACAATTTACACTCGATTTGAACCTGTGCTCAGCCACTAAGAACCGGCATGAAATGGCCATTTTTCTAGAGGACTGTTCATTCTAGGGTAAGGGTGGCTTGGCTTGGCTTTGCAATGTCTTCTGAAGTTAATGATTTGAACTAATGTATGTCTACAACACAGACAAGAAGTAGAGAAATAGAAGGTAGACGGCTGCTGGGTAGGACTGCGAGTTCCTAAGAAGACCAACCATCCTGCTCTTGTTACTAGATGCCAAAACCAATGATGACTAAAGGCAGTTTCACACTGCCCAAACAAACGCCAACATTTCAAACACTCTACAGTCAGCTGTTGCGTTTATAGTGCAGAAAAAGTTAACCTCAATTAAGTAATTAACCTGTAAATTTCTTCAGAAATTACAAATACGTTAAACAAAATTAAGTTTTTACTCAGAATTATTGCTGAACTATTTTAGTTAGAATTATTAGAAAAATGTCTCAAGTTTCTCGAAAGCATTCCATTTTAAATGAAAGAAACTGCAATCATTTAAAAAATAACTATCCATGCCTTTCATGGATGCAATTAAAAAAAAAATTAATCTAGAGGAAAAATATTCTGTATAATCAAAAGTAAAATCTAAGTGATTTTAACTGTTGTCAGAGTTTTTAAATAATTACAAATTTTAAATTTTATTTTATTCATTGCCTTTATATCCTATGTTTAAAAAAACAGAACCCAACACATTTAGTCAGGCTGACAAGTTTAAAACTATGCAAATATATACATACCAATTTAGATATTGTTAGCAGTATGATTGTGTTGTGGACAAAACTCCCTGGTGACGCATTCATGGCTGGTTGGAGTGAAAAGAGAGGCCATTTAAAACCCAAAACAAAACCATACCATGCTGATCAACATTTACTCTATGTATCACTATGAACAGCCAGCTGGAAAATGCTATAAGAGCATTGACATGCATTGACATTACTAACTTCATGACTGGAGACACCTGACAGAAACATATCCAACTAGGGGAATCATACATGCACCACATGCAGGCAGCATATTTTAAGCATTAAAGAAATAGTTCACCTAAAAATGCAAATTCTGTCATTATTTACCTCATGCTGTTCCAACCCAGTATTACTTTCTTCTCCAAAACACAAGAGATCTTAGACCGAATCTCCTTAGGCAGCTTTTCTACACTGAAATGGATAGTGATTTGAAATGCCAGAATCAGGACATTCAGCCTAAGATCTCTTTTTCTGTTTCATGAAAGAAAGAAAAAAAAAAACACCACGTTGGAGTGGCATGCAAGTATTATTTTGCAGTAAATTATTCCTTTAAGCAACAAACAGCTTGCTGTCAAATCAAAATACTTAAAATCACACCCCAAGATCAACTAAATGACCTGCCTTAGTATCTGACTTTTTATTGAAGGAATACAAATAATTCTAGAATCCCTTAAAAATGGCAAATAGGAATAACGGGCAGAAAAGTGCAATATACCACAAAACGTTAATGGTGTATTCAATACCAAATCAGAAAGTACTTACTGTACATAAACATAAATGTATAAATAAATAAATAATAAGCATACATCAAGTAATTGTTTCATCAATGAATAAGCTCGTCTAAAACAAAACATTTGTAGAACTGATTCTTTACCAGCTACCAGCTATATATGAAGTACATAAACACTTATCCAGCTTAGGCCATGATGGCTTCTCTCTTCCTATATAAAGAATTTCTCCAAATGAAAAGCCAGCAGGCAGCACTACCGTCCTAATCCACTTGACGTTACACATGTTTACCTCCTGTCAGCGCTAATTACCATAACCCCTCAATAATTGCACCTACAGTAAATTCAGTTAGGCCTCGATTCTTACATGAAGACAGCTACAATACGAGATCGCTCCGCAAGCAACAATAAGCGACAGATATTTGAAGATATAGTTAAAGCCATATGCATTTAAGCATGCAGAAGAATGCAGAGCAGGAGCTGGCCATAAATAACAGTGCCATTATGAAACGGATCACTTACCTTCCCCAGATGAGTCTGGATCATTTTTATCCTCTATGGCAACCAGGACCATCTGGTATAAATAGTATTATATATAGTGAGTGTCGATATAATTCTGTTATCACACTATGTTTTGGCTGACATCATGATTCAGTTATCTGTTATGACTCCTGTGACCTACCAGAGCTAACGATGTTATTGATGTTAACATAGTTAGAGATGAATGATTTATTTTTTGTTTCTTTCGTTAAAAATGAACTGGATGTTTAAATATTCCAAAAAGTATGTGAATAATGTGATTAATTCAGTTTTTAAAACGGCGGTTTTGGACGGTTTTGGCGGTTTTGCTTTGATTCACTGACCCCGAGTGCCATTTTTTTCTCACTTGTCACATGACCGATCGATAATTTATGTTCCCGTAGATGAGCGAAGGTCTTACGGGTTTGGAACGACATGAGGGTGAGTAATTAATGACAAAATTTTAATTTTTTGGGTGAACTATCCCTTTAAGGTAAATGGTATTATTTACATTTAATTTTATATGTTGTTTTTATGAGTTGCTAGCTAAGTAATCAGTCCATTTTCTCCATATCTGAGGCATTCAGGCAGATCTGTGTACCTTAACATCATTTTATCTCATTGACAGCATGATCAGCCAATCACAGCAATACTATGATTTTGCTGGTGTCACTGTTACCCAGTACGACAAAAAAAAAAATCATGATAATGTTTGTTTTAAATCCAAAACATACAAGTAAATAATGGCCATTTTAATTTTAAGCAAACTGTTCCTTATTAGGCTTATTAGCCATTTCCACTCCATATATATATATAATATATATATATATATATATATATAATTTTTTTTTTTTTTTTTTTTTTTTTTTTTTTGGTCAAATTATATTTAGACATTATGAATGACAGTAATAAAAGTTAACTTTATCTGCATCTCAACTACCCAGACAGCACAAGTAAATCTGTAAGACGTCTGCTAGAGATCTGGGAAACATCTGCCTTTTAATCTGATAAACGTCTCAGAAGCAGTTTTACATGCATTCCAATAAATGTCTATTTGACATCTGACAGGAAACGTCTTAGAAACGTATTGCAGATGAGCAAACACCCTAAAAAATACGTCTTGCATATGTAAATGCAGACATCAAATAGACATCTCCGAGATGTACATGTGCGATTA
>JAFVLL020015444.1:0-17900 GCA_021397915.2 Tor tambroides
GAGACCCTGGCAGAAGAAGAAGCTGGTGCGTAATTTAATTTCACCAGCACATAAAGGAGATTACGGCTATGATGGGATTCCAGAGGGCCAGGTAATATCTATCTCATTAGAACAGCTCTCCCAAGCATTCACACACAGCTCTTCTATGGGGCGGTAGTCGGCCCTCTCTTCTTTGCTTGTTCCTGCTGATTGACCTTAGAAGGGCGCTGGAGTGGAAAGACCCGCACGGTTGTTAGGTAGCGAGGGTCTTCTTTAAAACCCAGACCCAGCTGCCCACCCAGCCGAAATGATGGAACATATTTAAGGGGCTAATGGCCTGGCTTGCACAAAGAGCCTGCCTCATTTAACAGCATCAGAAAATAGACTTCAGAGAAGAGGTTTAACCCCGTTAGAGGGAGGGCAGCAAGCTCCTTAACCACATCAGGAATGGGAGTGAAAAGTCAGGCTGAGGGAGATAAGAAAAGAAAGAAAGAAAAGAAAAGAGGGTGTCTTGGAGAAGCTCCCAAGTAGTTGGGATAAGAGCCGACTGCACGAACACAGAATCCAGCAGATATTTTCAGCATTTCACCATTCGAGTGATAGTGAATGTGGAGAGAAAAAGGGAGAATAGAGTCAAGGCTTGACGCAGGCCAGATTCAAACCCAAATTTCCCACTTGTGCAACATATATTGGCTTTGAAACATGTCACTATAGCACGCCTCCAAGAACCCAGCAGGCTCTCTGTTTTTGTCTCTTTTTTATGACAAAATAATTTTTTTCAACACAAATCAATAATTCATGCTCATTTATTTACTTGGTAAGTGGCTGCATTAAAAAAAAAGAAATGGATAATGTTCAGTCAGCCCTCTCTGAATAAAGTACTAATCACTCTTTTAGGGGTTTATTTTACGGTTTGTTGTTCTTTAAAGGGATAGTTGGCCCAAACATTTCATTATTTACTCACCTTCATGTCGTTCCATGCCTGCAAGACTTGCTTTCTTGTGGGAAACACAACATAAGATATGGAAATGCTTTATTTCACAGTGTATAACAGTAAATTTGCAACTGATCCTCAAAAAAATCCATTATACATTATAGTAAGTAGATGTTGTAATTATCACTCAGTACTTATTTGTGTAATTACTCTTTAAAAAGGACAACTTACAATTCAGGGTTACTCTTTATTTTAAGGGGTCCTTGTTATACATTTAAGTACTCAGTAATATTAATTAACTACATGTACTTACTATATGGTTAGGATTAGGGTTACTTGTATGTAATTATGCATAATTAATTGTTATTATAACAGTAAGTTCATGTAACATGTAACAAGGACACCTTAAAATAAAGTGTTACCAATTTAGTGTAACCAAAGATATTTTGGTTTTATTTGTCTGTACAGTTGACTGACTTCCACTGTATAGACAAAATAAGACATTCTTCAAAACATCATTTGCTGCTCACAAGAAGAAAGAATGTCATAGATGTTTGGAAGGACATGAGGGCGAGTAAATGATGCTGAATTTTCATCTTTGGGTGAACTATCCCTTTAAATGCATGTATGAGTCAGATGTCAACTTGTATTTTTAAAAGTTGATTGTGCTGATTTTAACTTTCAGCACACTGTGCATTGCCCATTTGTGCCCGTAAATCTCTGCACAGCTTTACGCTTCCCTTCCCAGCAAATCCATTCGCTCACCCACAGCTGCGAATTGCCGTCATACTGAGCGACAGATATGAGGCAGGCAGCCGTAGCGGTTCGCACGAAACAGATTTCTACAGAGCCGAAATCTCATCCCTATCCGCTTCACATCCATGATGGCCTGTGCGCATATGTGTGTGTGAAGTTCAACCATCTGAGCCCCGCTAATGAGCAGAGCTCATTTCCCTGCGTTTGGAACAAGCCCGTCAAGGGAGTCGTCACTAACCGGGCGTTAGTTTGCGCGTGAATCCGTGCGCGTTCGTGAACATTTGTGTACCCATGTAAGCGAATGTGCCTGCCCCAGAGGGGGTCAAGCTGATCGCTGACACGGTGTGAAACAGTCTCAATGAGATGCGTTCAAGGGGGCCGGCGAGAGCCCGCTGGTGAAAATCACACAGAGTGGAGCTAATGAGCACGGCTCTGCAAATAGAGGAACGTGCCAGGAAATAACCCAGCCCTTTTGAAACCACTCTCAGCGCTTTAACTCAGGGGCCTCTTGCTCTTCTGAGAGCTCCGGCCTCCTCTGGGTTTTTTCCCCGTGCTGCTTCGCCGCCCGTCTTATCTGCATCTGGAGCTCAGAAGCACAGTAGTCACGCTCCGCCGAGAGGAGAGTGTTGAAGTGCGTCTCGCATCTCCCGAGGCTGTTATCTTGAGGTTGATGAGCTCTTTGCTCTGCGAACATTACCCTGACTGCACCTGCCACAATCGAAGCGCTTTTGCCCCGTTTTGCTATTGAAGTCACGCCTGATCAAAAGAGCTAGCGCGGTCCGCCAGTTAATGAGATCAACTCCATTAGTAGCGTTTCTCTCTATCTCTCGATGCAAAAACCCGGAGAAACCTTCCTGCAGGCACTGAATCGCAGTGACCCCGCTCACAGTAAGCTACCTGCCTCGGACACTGTAATTAGCTCCATCAGGCATTAGCATGCGTCTCGCTGAGCAGGAATAACTGTCTGGTCCGTGCCGTGTTTGCCCACCTTTGGCAGAATAAATGCATGCAGAAGTAGGCGTTGGGCTGGGGGCCGTGGGGCTGGATTGATTGTCCGGTGTGTCGGCGGGTGAAGAGAGCGGCTGTAATCAGCTCAATCAGCCCTGGGCTCGGATGGGGGGTTGCGTGCGTTGAGTGGTTGTAGCGAGAGCGACTCTGTTTAGCTCATGCTTCGGCAGACACAGGTGCTCCTGGTGACATCAGCATAGCGAGGGTCACATAAGGGCTATAATTTAGCCAATCAGGGACCAGCAGGCGCTGTCTGGCACTCTGATGGGTTCATCAAGATACTCCCGCGCTTTGTGTAATGGAGCAGAGCCATGCATACGCACGCACACACATGCAAAATGGAAATACTTTTCCCACTTACTTTGATGTTCTTACACTTAATATTCTGTTTCTCTCTTTCTCGTTCTGCAGCGGGAACCACATACATATTTGGACGTGATGGAGGGCTCATTGTGTACACATGGCCGCCCAACGACAGACCGAGCACACGAGCTGACCGACTGGCTGTCGGCTTTAGCACCCAGCAGAAGGATGCAGTGCTGGTTAGGGTGGACAGCTCTTCCGGCCTGGGAGACTACCTGCAGCTTCAGATTGTAAGTCTTACACAAACAAACTCACACTTACTGTTGGGTCACAAACTTTGAGGCCACTAGTGAAAATGCATCCTTTTTTAAATTCAAGTGAAGATTTTATTCGAATAAATTATGTGAATTTGCATGAATTCCACAAATCTGTTTCAAACCTGATGATCTTGTTATCTAGCATTATTTGAGAATTATCCAATGAGTTGAAAGAACGTCTGACCGTCTGTGCAAAGAGTCGCATGATAGGTGCCACAAATATAGTCATTTAGACCAAGAGCTATTGCAGAATCTTGAATACATTTAAGGAATATTGGACTTGAAACTATTTTCACTCAGAAATAACTAGTAAATTTAACAAATATGTGACCCTGGACCACAAAACCAGTCTTAAGTCGCTGGGGTATATTTGTAGCAATAGCCAAAAATACATTGTGTGGGTCAAAATGATTGATCTTTCTTTATGCCAAAAATCATTAGGATATTAAGTAAAGATCATGTTCCATGAAGATATTTTGTAAATTTCTTACCATAACTATATCAAAACTTAATTTATGATTAGTAATATGCATTGCTAAGAACTTCATTTGGACAACTTTAAAGGCAATTTTCTCAATATTTAGATTTTTTTGCACCCTCAGATTCCAGAGTTTCAAATAGTTGTATCTCGGCCAAATATTTTCCTAACAAACCATACATCAATGGAAAGCTTATTTATTCAGCTTTCAGATGCTATATAAATCTCAGTTTTGAAAAATTGACACTTAAGACTGGTTTTGTGGTCCCGGGTCACATATTTGAAAAGAATCTGCAAGTACACATTGATTTAAACTTGGTGAGTGAGAGTATTTTCATGTAAAATGTACTCTATTGACCTTTGTTTTATTTTCAACTCTGAATTTTATTTATTTTGTTTGTTTTTTAACATCTTATGTCATGAAAATTTGGTGTTGAAACAGTTTTTACTTAGAAATTGTTACTGAATTTCACAAATAATTACAACAATTTGGCAAATAACACACTGATTTAAACTTGAAATTTTAAAGCAGAAAGAGTGGGAGCATTGTCCAGTCCCTCCAGTTTTTCGCGATTCCGCGATCGCTGAATACAATTTTTTTTGTGATCCTGCATAATTCGTCATTTAACCGCAAAATAATCGCAAAAAAATGTAAAAAATAAATAAAAGACCTCACATAACATAAAATTATAATCATCTAACTGAATTATTTTACGTTACGTGGATTCAGATGTTGTTCATGTGATGACGTCTGTGTATGTGAGCGGTCTGTCAAGAAACAATGGTGGCAAATTTGTCTCACCTGCCTCCTCACATCAGTGCCAAGTACCGGGCTAAGCAATATCCCGATATACTGCACAAGCAGGGGCGGCGTTTCCGTATGGCAGAGTATGGCAGTTGCCATACCCTAGCCCAGTCAGGTGTGCCGTGGAAAATTATCCAAACTTCATATCTCTATTATAATTCATTATTATTATTTTAAATCAGAGGGTTTTAAAAATGTTTAACCAATGATAAGCATTAAAAAGAGCTTGTCAGAAAAACTTCGTAACGCCATTGGAGCTCTCAGCGAAACCTCGTAACTTCACCCCACCTCTATTCAGATTGACGCGCCACGCACAGCCTGGAGGAGACAGATTTCCGCTTTTTCACAATGAATGGGTAAATAAATAATTGATGTTTCAATAGTACAGCGTTTTCTTTACTCAAACACTATGTCTGTAAAGGCTAATGTTTTGTGTGCTTGAATAGCGAAGTAGGTTATTTGCCATCTAGCCAATATACTTTTGTACGTTTTAAATATCCTGTGCATAAGCACTTAATTTGAGATTTTGACCAAGTGTATTAAACAACAAGAAAAACTAAGCGCCCATATAGCTACAATAAACGTTATCTAACCTGTAAAAGTTGATGAAAGCATATATTGCGATGCACTTGCTGCCTCAGATAACAGTTACAGCCGTTCTAATGACAGACAAACCACTCCCTCTCCGTCATTCGCTGGTTAAAAACCTTGTTAATTCCATTTGAACTTGAATTTCATATAATGTTAAGTGCATTAAGTGCACACTGATCAGTAAAGTCTGATACAATACCAACGCTGACGACACAGTGTTTTAATTATTGAATTTTTTCCCCTTCTATTTTTTATATATCAGTATATATAATATAATATAATATAATATATATATATATATATATATATATCAGAATTTATTAAGAGACCAAAATACCAAATGTATGAATTGGATTTACAAGCAGTATGTACAGCTACAATACTTCTTTGTTAATGTTTACAGGTAAGGTGGAAAAAGGTTGTTTTAAAAGTTAAAATTTTTCAGAATTGACTAAGAGACCAAAATAAACCAGCTTTATGCATTTTGTTTGTTATTTGTGAATATTGTGCATCTAACATAATACATAATCTGCACGTTTAATAAACTCCAGCTGGTTCAAAATCGCATGCGATTAATCGTGCAGCCCTATTGGGGACACTTAATTTCCAGCGATATCGTCGACTTGCTTGCACAAATACTATTAGAACTGAACTGAGCTGGATGATGATATCACTGAATTCAATAATGAAATGCCTTTAACTGAAAATTGAGTGTTTACTATTGTCCTTCTGTACTACCGACACACTATTTTCCTATTTGATACTGTAAAGCTGCTTTGACACAATCTGTATTGTTAAAAGCACTATATAAATAAAGGTGACTTCACTTGAGTTAATTTGGTAAATGTGATATCATAATTTAAAAGAAAAAAAAAATCGCAGATTTGTCACAAATTTATGGAAGTTACCACCACAAAATCAGTCATTTTGATCGCAAAAATCACACAAAAAAATTGTGAAATCGGGACTGATTGTCTTGTAAAATGTATTCCGTTAATCTGTGTTTTATTTTCAACTATGAATTTTATTTTATTTTATTTTGTTTTACATTTTATGTCATGAAAATTTGGTGTTGAACTATTTTTACTCAAAATTGTTACTAAATTTCACAAATAATTACTACAATTCGCAGGGGCGCCGCTACGGATTCTGGGCCCCCTGGACAGCATATTTACTTGGGCCCTCCTGCATTCATGGTGGGGGGGGGGGTGTTTGTTGGTGTCCCCCTCCATACAGATCACGTTCCGGTAGAATCCCCCTCGGTAGAAATCGCGATCGCGTTCCCGGTAGAGCCCTGCAAGAGCCTCAAATTTAGGCCCTAGCCCGAGACGCTCAGGCCCTAGCCCGCCACGTGTCCGACAGATTAACAGAATTACCAGCCTGAGCCTTTTTTCCCCCTTCTCCCAAATCAGATTATACTGTTTCAGCTATTAAAATAGTTCAGTTTTGTATGTAATGGCAAAGTGATTATATTTTGTTTCGTTTTTTTTATAAAGTTAATTTAAAAAAACGTTTGGAGCATTTTTTTTGTTCGTTAAATAAGTCCTTTTTCTTTCTTAAAGTAACGACCAAGCGGCCAGTGGCAGACCGCAGGTTGATCATAGCCATGTTTGATCAATTTAGCCTTCTCAAATCATCAGGACTTGACTAAAATAAAATCTATAGATACACTAAAACAGTTCAAGCATATATCAATGTTTAAACGTTAAACCTAGATAAATGTGCGCTGTATCCAGTAGTTTGTGCGGAGAGCGGAAGCTAAAGCGCAGGACATGGAGGTGCCAGCGCAATCAATTGCATTTTTTTCAATGGAAACAACTTAATTTCTGCTCATAAAAGTAAGAGTAATACATCATTCGTAACTGTAAAGGGTCTACTTTTACTTGCGTGCACTCACAATATCAACAAAACATTTTATAAAATATCTAAAATTATTTTATAAAATGAAGAAAACAATGATGTGCTTTCTGCCATCTCATCTTCAACAGGAGCGCTTCACAAAAATGAACCGAAAGTCAGCGAATACAGACATGATAAATATATCTATAGAAACTTTTAAATTACTACTTAACGAAATGAATCAAATCGTAAACAAAAGCTCTTTCATTATAATCCGTGAAGATGCACTTCTCTCTAAAGGCTCGTCTAATGAGGAGACGGCGAGTCAGGATCATCATCTTCATCTTTGTGACACTGACACAGAAAACACTAGTTTATTAGTAAATAATTCAAATATCTCCTTACTATTTCCCCCAGACACATTCATGGTAATTACTTTTACTGTTGCTTAGCAGCAAGCTTCAGCCTGTGCGTGAATTTGAGCATGAACTCTGCTGCTGTGGGACTCTAAACACGCGCTCTTGACAGTCGCGACGCGGTCTCGTGTTGTTTCCCTTAAGTAGGAGTTTTTTTCATCACTAATTGATGGATGTCTAAAATATAAAAATAAGGAGGAAGCCTAAAACTGATCCGAGCGGCCCCCCATCTGAAATATGGCAATGAAAAATTGGCCTGATCGAAGAGGCGTAAAAAAATTTGAATCGGCTGAAATGCAGGGATTTCTCATTAGAAATCACGTTTCCCCCTCGGGGCCCCCCCCCCTCCATCGTCAGGCCCTTAGAATCATCCTAACTTCCCCCCCCCCTTACGGCGCCCCTGACAATTCGACAAATAACACATTGATTTAAACTTGGAATTTTCAAGCAGAAAGATTAGGAGTATTGTCTTGTAAAATGTATTCCATTAATCGTTGTTTTATTTTCAACTCTGAATTTTATTTTAATTTATTTTATTTTACATTTTGTATGTCATGACAATTTGGTGTTGAAACATTTTTACTTTAGAAATTGTTACTAAATTTCACAAATAATTACAACAAATCAGCAAATAACAGATTGATTTAAACTTGGAATTTTGAGGCAGAAACACTGAAGTAGTATTTTTTGTTAAAATGTATGCCAATAATCTTTTATTTTCAACTCTGAAAAATAATAATTGTTTATATTTTATGTCATGAAAATTTGGTGTTAAAACAATTTTTACTCAGAAATTGTTACTAAATCTCACAAATAATTACAACGAATCGGCAAATAAAACATTGATTTAAACTTGGAATTTTGAAGTAGACTAGAAAAATCATTTTACGGTGTGGTTCTTGTTCATTTCATGTCAAAATTTCTGTTTTGTTTGAAGTGTTTCAAAATCTTAAAACTTTATTTCCAGGTTCAAACGAAAAAAATCCCAGAATTTCAATATGGTCTCCGACTTTTGGTCTCAACTGTTTGAACTTGCTCAAACCTACACCGATTCCCCTGAGAATTCCTGCTGTTCATTCATTCTCACACAAACCCCAGAGTAGAAATTCACAGAAAATCATGCTCCCGACGAGCCCTGTGAATGATCATTAGGGTAATCATAGTGTTCTACGCCTCCTCCAGCACTCAAAGTGCTGGTCTGTTTTAGAAAGTTCCAGCGCCTCAGACCGCCCTCATGAATAAAATCTGTATAATGTTCAGAATAGAAGGCGCTACCAACGCTTGCTCAGAGGATGCTATTTGATAGAACCCGCATTTCCTATGACATGCTGTGCTGGAGGAGTGGGAGGTGGAGGAGGTGGAGGCAAGGGGGACGGGAAAGTGTTTGGCACTGAGCTTCGAAGAGTTGTATGTGTTTTTATTTATTTATTTTTCCTGCGTTCTATTTTTTTGACGCCCACTCCTGCTGTAATCACAAACTTGATTCCCAGAAGAATCAGCGAGCTCTCTCAGGGGTGGCATCATGGCGTGACTGTTGCACGACTGCCTCAGCAAATGCGTTCTGAGCGCGGTGAGGTAATGATTTCTCCAGCTGAGCCCTGGAGTTTACGATGTGTGCTGGTGTCTATATATGACTTCAGCTACAGTGCTGCAATGCCCCGATGTACTTAAAGGGGTAGTTCACCTAAAAATGAAAAGTCATTACTCGCCCTCATCTGATTTGTCGTACCAAATCTGCATGATTTTCTCTTTTTTCCCCTAACATAATAAGTAATTTTTTAAGAGTATCCTGACCATTCGGTTCAGTAAAATAAAAGTAAATAAAATAAAAGTCTCAAATGTATGTTTTAGTTATTATCATATTTAGTGAACCTTATGCTGTTTTTGTTTAATCAAGTTTTAGTTGACGAAATGTCTGAGCATTTTAGTCTAGTTTTAGTCAATGAAATCATATTTTTGTCATGCTGTGTAATGGTTAAACTGATAAAAAAAAATTTTGCTCAAAATTATAATCGTAATGATTGTTGTCGTTTGAGAAATTTACGTTTGAATTTCAGGTATTGCACTTTCACCAGTAAAGCACAAATCAATAGAATGTTGACTCATACACATGGTTTATTTTACCTCATCTAGTGTACTGATTTATTATTGGCTATTTATTATATAAATTAATATCAAAGACTTATGCACGCTCTCTGTCTATATTATGAAAACTGGTAAAACAAATGAAAAATATTATAACAGTGGAATTCCTAATAGTAATTCCAATAATTCCATATTGCAGTAGCCTAGGTTTCTCTATTAAAACAACTGAGTGACTGAGTGACACTTTCATTTAGATCGCAAAACTCCAGCTTGCTTGTCGCTGTTTTCAGATCATCGTCAGCGGCACTTCCACAATGAAGAGAGCATGGTTGCCAGATTGCAAAAAATAAATAAAACACTGGGCAGAAAATGTATCCTTGTAACAGAGAAGCTCGGATTCAGGGATTTGAACTCTTGATATCTGGCAGCCGCACATATGAAAGCTTGCGTAGTAGAGGTGTGTACAGCAGTCTGCAATAATATTGTCTCTTTTTTGACAAAAATAAAAAGATTTTGTTAAAGTTTTTATTTTTTGTAATACATTTTAGTCTCGTCTTTTATCATCAGCGATATAGTTAGCATTTATTGACCTTATTGTTGTCTCGTCTTCGTCTCGTTTTAGTCATGGGAAAAAAGCTCGTCAACGACCATTTTTCGTTAACGATTTTCAACACTAGTGCGACCAGCATGTTTTTCAGAATTTCTGCTTTTGTGTTTCACGGAAGAAAAGCAAATCATGTTTTAACACAATTTTCATGACAGAATTTTATTTCTAGTGAACTGTTCCTATAATAAAAGCCATTTTCTACACCAAAAGCTTAAGCAGCAACAGTATTTGCATGCGCATACATGTGAACCCTGTGCCCTATGTAAATTTGCAGCACGGATATGTTGTTTCCGTATGTGTTATCGATCAGCAAAATCACACAAGCTCAGAGCGCGAGAATGATATCAGATGCCCAGTAGACTGTGGGTTATGATTTACCATCTCATGTACTCAGAACATTGTATTCCTCGCATCTCGGCTCAGATATTCGCTTGAGAATGCAAGGTGGTAGGTAGCAGTGATGTCTTCGTGAAATGCGTCTTAAAATGAACTTGCAGGAGTTGCGTAAGCCCAAGATATGTAACACTTTACATAATGCCTGTAATTAAGATTATCACAGATTATATATTTCCATATATTGGCATGACAATTAATCAGGCATGCATGACTGATATATGGCTTTTTGGCATAGGGATGGCAGGGAATGTTTATGAGCAAATTAAAGGCCCTTAATGTCTTGATGCGATTAGCGCTGGATATCTAGGCTAATTCTAATGTGTGACTGGTGGAGTCTCTGCAGTGCTACGTCTGCCATTTTTGATGCTTGTTGGACTGATGACTGCTAAGCCAGCATAAAAGGTATTTACTAAATGAATCAGCCTTGTGTAGGAGGGTAAATTAGCTGTACCTACATCGCTAACCGTCCATAAAGCAGTTGAAATCATTATAGATTTCCAGTACCGTTTTTACCCCATAATTAACAAGGGGGGAAAAAAAAGATTTTCCCTTCCATTTCCATAAATTATATTTAGCCACTGACAAGATTAAGTATGTCAGTATTGACATTAATGGCGAGACCGTTCGGTGATGTAACGGAATGTTTTGATAAACCTGTCTGTAGGCTGGGAGGATATCATTATCCAGAGACTGCCTTTCTGAAAGTGAATTAACTTAGGATCATTGACCATGTTAACGAGCGGCCCTTGATGTCCTGATTTTTCAAACAGACAGTGGCGTCCCTTCCCCCGTGCCCCGTGTCTGCTTATGACCCTAAACACTTGTGACAGAGTTCATTTAAATCTCATCATATCACCATCACTGGGGATTATCATTAGTCATCATTCATCCCAAATCATTGAGCCACTTGCTCATGCAGAGAGAGAGAGAGAGAGAGCGAGAAATAACAAGACGGAGAGCGAGAACTGTAAGGAACGGTGAGACAGGCACTGTACAGAAAAAAAAAACATTGGTGCATATTCTTTCACTCAGCATAACGGCGCATTTTAAGGGGTAATGGCCTATTAAATACATTTCTTCTGCTCAAGATGAGCTTGCCAGCTGCCCGAACCCGTGGCCAAATGCCCTGCGGACCACCCGGCCATTTGTGGCAGCTGTGCAAACCGCTAAGCAGGACAGGAGCGAAGGAGAAATGGATGATGACTGTAAATGAGTCAAAGCCAAGTGATTATACCCCTGGGGTTTGACCAAATCATTAGCACTTTCTGACCTCTCACACTTTTGATGCCAAAAGTGTGTGTGTGTGTGTGTGTGTGTGTGAGTGTGTGGGCAGTCTAATGAGCACATCAGTCCAATTGAAGAATGGTGACGATCACAGCTAACTCAGCAGTGAGAGGTACAGAGGTGTGAACAGTAGTACTGACAAGGGGATAGGGAATGTGTGTGTGAGAGAAGGAGAGAAAGGACATGAAAGGAAACAGCTTTCGGAGAGCACCTGTGCTGAGATGTCAGTGATAGCAGAACGGGCACATTGACCATGTTAAAGGGATGGTTCACACAAAAATTGTTACTCACCCTATGTGTTTCAAACTCGTATGACTTGTTCTTCCACGGTGCACAGAGTGTGAATTTTTGAAGAATAAAATGGAAATGAATGGGGACTAAAAAATGTGGAAAAAAGTATTACAAGCCATATAATATTACAGTCTTGATTGTAGTGGTGTCTTCACCACTAAAGACATTTGTGATGAGAGAACCAATAGTGCATCATTTTTGTAGTTCATGCAACTTGTTCATATGACACTGCCATTCAAAAGTTTAGGTTCGGTATGATATTTTTTAATGTTGGCTGCATTTATTTGATCAGTAAAACAGTAAAATTTTAAAATATTATTACAATTTTAAAATGATTTTCTATTTGAATATATTTTAAAATGTAATTTATTTCTGTGATAGCAGAGCTGGATTTTCAGCAGCCATTACTCCAGTTTTCAGTGTCACACAATCCTTCAGAAATCATTCTAATATGCTGATGTGGTGCCCAAGAAACATTTTTTATTATTATCAATGCCGCTTAATATTTTTTGTGGAAACTGTGATACATTTTTTTCAGCATTCTTTGATGAAAAAGAACAGCATTTATTATGTAGAAGTCTGTATTGAACGAAATTTTCCTTTAAAATAGGGAAATTGAAAATGAATCCATATATATAAAAATCCTTTTTTTCCATATTTCGTTGTATATATTTTAGATGTCTCCAGTCAAAGTGACTCAGGGCAGCCTGAGAGACTCATATGCTCACACATGCACGCACACTCACTCACATTTGGATGGAGGTGAAAATGAAAGAGAGTGACAGATGCTGATTTTCTGCTTCACTTGTGTCTGAGTGGGCAGGACATACCTGGTCAGACGTGAGTGACGTGTGACATGGCTCTGAGTGACAGCAAAGTGTCTGCTGACCTCATACCGTCAGTGCGGACTAAGCCTGTCTCCACCCAGCAGCTTAGATAGAAACAGCCAGTGCTTTGGAAAAATGCCATTTTGTTTCTCTCAGTCGAAACTCAGCGACACTTACTTCCTCTATCCACTTACCCGCATAATTTGAGTACAAGTCATTCATGCGCTCTGTCATTTTTACATACCGTCAAACTATATGCCAGGTCATTATGCAATTTACGAGTGGCGTGGAGAACAGTTTGACTGGCCACAGACGATTTAATGTTTGGTCTTTGTCAGCCATTTTTTCTTGAATAAGTGCGCCATATGGCAAACCGTGCCTTTGCTATCTTTAGTATCTGAAAGGATAAGCAGACAGATGGCAGCAGAAGTAAAAGCCGAATATTTAAATTTATTCATCAAAATAAAAGAGACAGGTGTTCTTTTAAACACTCTCTTTGTGACAAACTCAGCCCACTCGTTCCTTTGCATTTTTTTTAAAAAATGTTTACCATGCTTTTTTCTTCAGATTAGAGTCAATGCATGAAAGAACGTGTTACTATTGAAGCCCAGTGACGGGTTGACAAGGATCACTACAAAAATAGCAGCGCTCCAGTCTGCCTTGGATTTGTCGATTGTAATATGAAATGATATTGTCTGCGAGAGATATTGCATTCAGGTCGGCATTTGTATTTGTTTGCCTTTTTTGTTTTTTTCCTCAGCAGTAGGGAGACAGTGTGCATGACTTCTTGGATATCGTCTGTAGACAACGCCCATGGAATGCATGTGGTTTTCAGGTTCGAGAGGAACTAGGACAGAGTGCTATTTTCAGTTTTTAGAGAACTTGGAAAAGAATTCTCTGCTGCCAAAAAGATTCATGATCTCACCAGATCCAGTCCTTACCAGAAGATAAAGAGAGATTGCGAGAGCGAGCGAACGCTAGCGCGCGCGAGAGAGAGAGAGAGACACACAAAGAGAGGAGAAGGAGGGGGTGAAACTACAAGAACTGCTTGCCAAAGTGGAATTATTCTGCGGACACAACAAATTTATCTGTTTCACCAAACCTGCAGTGCTCAAACATAAGAGCACATGCACTCTGGAGCGTGTCACACACGGTGTGATATTTTGATCTAATATCAAACACAAGTTATTTATGAGAGCGTATATTGCATGTCTGGGTGTTCTATCCAGTGGCGCATTCCCTTGGTATTAGCTTGAGCGTTACTGAGAGGCTCTTTATGTAAAGTGGCTGAGGTTTCCTGGATGCACCAGCTCATTTAAGCTGAATGCCATGGCAGATCAGCATCCCTGCTGTGGCACATACACTCCGTCATACTCCATAAGCTTCTGCCTGCACCTTTTCCTAAATAAGACACATCATTAGTGGCTCTTCTGTCCTCCAGGTTTCCGGAGCAACCATCCCAGCCCTTTGTGTTTGTGTGTTTGGCTTCTCTTCATGGAACATTCTTCCTGTTACTAATATCACAATTATTCCATCGATTTATTTAGAGCTTAAAGGGATAGTTCACCCAAAAATGAAAAATCTGTCATCATTTACTCACCCTCATGTTGTTCCAAATTTTGCAGTTTTCTTTGTGGAACACAAAAGATGGTATTTTGAAGTCAGTGGGGTGGTTTTGGACACCATTGACATTTATTATATAGACAAAAACAGTTAAATCTCCAAAATATCTTTTTCACAGCTTGTGTTTCACAGAGGGAAAAAGTCAGGTTTGGAATGACAATCAGGGTGAGTAAATTATGATAGAGCTTCAATTTTTTGGTAAACCACCACTTTAAGGCAAGATACCACTGGCAAAGCTTTTTTTTTTTTTAAAGCAATTTTAAGATTGTGGGCTATTTGGTTACCACAACTTGTCTTCACTCCAAAATATATATTTTCGTCTGTAGATTTCAATTACAATACAGATCTTTAAAGTCTTTTCTTTTTTCAAAAATGAGAATTTTTTCTCAAGCACAAAGCCAGAAATCTTCACTTTAGTAGCGCTTACATACACCAAACTTTTTTTATTCCTATATATATTCTGAAAGTTTTTACAGAAGGGTTTGCTCATATATCATTTGCCTGATTTATATAACATTTCATTCGTGGTCAAAATGATTTCTTTCTGGCTATTGACAGCATTTTTAGTGTGAAGAAAATATTAAAAATCCCCTCTATAAGAACATTTAACAAGAATTTTAAACCTGGCCTTATCCAATATTCAGATTTCCTGTCTGAAAAATGTATGCAAATTAGTCTATTTTTAATTAGGTAATGCCTCATTTGCATATTTAAACATAACATTTTAGAAAACTTGTAGTACAAAATGTATTCACTTAATGTGCTATGAATATGCAAATTGGGGTATGGTGATGATTATGAGTTTTTTTTTCTCACCTGTAGTGTCTTGAGTAATAAATAAATATTTGGTAACAAGTATGTTTATAAGCACAAGAAACCTACAGCTCTAAACTACATATTCTGAAGTTCAGAACAACTGAATTATTTTTGTGTCTGGCAAGAGGAGGTCGTTGCAGTTCCAGAGTAGATGAAATGCTCTGTCAATCAAGATGGCACCGTGGTTGTCATCTAATTGCCTACAAGAAACGAGAGAACCCTAGAGAACAGTGTTGCTATAACAACCCCCATTGAATCTAATGAGAATCCAGTTGTATTAGTTCTTTATATTTATAGCAGCACTGCAGGCCTCGGTGGAGAGGTGACATGAAGCTTGAGATGGACAGGAACAGCCGAGACGCAGCCGTGTGGAACCAGGCCCTCCTTTTAAATGACACCCCATCCTTCGTTCGCTTCAGGGATCATTTAACGAACACCGAATCCTGAGCACAGCACCCAAAACATTTGTTATTCTGTGATAATCTGGGATTTGGTGTCACGGCTCAATTTTGCTCTCCCCTCCCGTATGTTTAGCCCCTGAGGCATTCATAATAGAGCCGCCTTCTCTTTTTTTTTTTTACAGAAAATTCTGCGAAACTGGGACATTATCACACCCGGGACTGAATGTAGGACGTAGGGTGCCTCTCTTAAAACTATGCCCACTTTAAGTTGCAGGAAGAAGCCCCCTGCGAATGTCCAAGCCCCCTCGTCCAACTTCAAAAATGCTTACGGACTTCCAGAGCTGGGTAGTAATTACATGTAATCAGATTCCAAAAATTAAGTACTTGTAATTAGTCTAAATTACATTTTAAAATACTCGTAATCAGACTAAAGTTACTTTACAGATTACATGATTACATATTATTTACATTTATTCATATTTTATTGATTCTCCCTTATTCCTCCTTTTCATATTTTAAATTTTCCTTTCTAAAATAGCCTACCGCTTCTATACTCTCAGAAAGTCTTTCAGTCTTCCATTTGACCACTGGATTTACAAAAATCATTCTAGGTTTAATAAGTGTTTCAACATTGCATCAACTAGTGATAAACACACTAATTTTATTCGAATTATCAATTTGTTGGTTATTGTACCATGTATTACTTGGGATGGCGCTTGTCTTTCAAACACATTAAAATGCACAAATTCAAATTATTTGTTATCTGATCCTAATATATCAGATATGATCCTCTTTCACTTAATATATTTTTATTGGAAGATTTTAAAATAAATATTTTAATAATTAAATATCACATTTGCATGTTCATGCTTCTGTGATGTGTCACATGACATGCAAATAAAGAAATAAAAAATATATATATTTTTTTTAGTAAGTGTTTTATTTTGATTCATTTTAAAATTATTTGTTTTAATGTAACATTTTAATGATTTGTGACCCTGGACCACAAAACCAGTCATAAGTTGCACGGGTACTGTATATTTGTAGCAATAGCCAGCAATACATTGTATGGGTCAAAAATCTTGATTTTTCTTTTATGCCAAAAATCATTAGGATATTAAGTAAAGATCATGTTCCATGAAGATATTTTGTAAATTTTCTACTGTAAATATATAAAAACTTCATTTTTGATTAGTAATATGCAAAGCTAAGAACTTCATTTGGAAAAATTTAAAGTCGATTTTCTCAATATTTTGATTTTTTGCACTCTCAGATTCAAGATTTACAAATTGTTGTATCTCAGCCAAATATTGTCCTATCCTAACAAGCCATACATCAATGGAAAGCATATTTATTCAGCTTTCTGGTGTTGTATAAATCTCAAAAATTTCAAAAATTGACCCTTATGACTGGTTTTGTGGTCCAATGTCACATTTAATCAATTATTAGCTTTTCATTAAACTCATAAACCCCCTGCAGTTCCTTCATAAACCCAGTTCGGGAAACCTTGACATAATGTAATGTTTAATACACTTTGTGTTATTGATAACAACAAATGGAATATATTTTCTTACTCTTTCTATATTTATATCAATATAGTATAAGATTATCCTATTTAAATTAATGTGAAAAACGAGATAGGTCAAAAGTAATCTAAAAGTAACTGAAAAGTAGTTATTACATGACCTAAAATGTGTAATGTAATGGATTACGTTACTAACTAACAATTTTTTGTCATGTAATTTGGAATCAGTAACGGATTACAATTTGAAAGTAATCTTCCCAGCTCTGCGGACTTCATTACCATGTCCACGTTCCCCCTAGCCAGGATGTGGTTGATTCAACGCTGTCATTTCCGAGTTTTCAAAAGGCCTGCCACCCTTGGTGTTGGTCCCAGTCGCCAAACCCCGAATGAAGGATGAGGTCAGCTACCCGAAGGGACGGCCTGGATGGAAGGGTGAAAGAGAGGTCGTTCTCCAATTAGATGGAGGCGTGGCGTGTCACAGCCCGCTGGAGTGCAGGACAAGCTCTCACATCACTTCTCTGACCACAAAGCTGAAAAGATGTGCAGGGAGTGAGAGATTGGCCCTGGAGAAATGCTGTTAGAGAGCGCAGAGGAGGGTGAAGGAGACGCTACCCCATTG
>JAFVLL020015445.1:0-43713 GCA_021397915.2 Tor tambroides
TCCAAAAGTTAGTCAACACAAATCATTTTTTTAATTCTTCACCGTTGTAAATATCTTTTAACTTTGGAAAGCAGTGTTTAAATACCTTTTTAGGTGGATTCCTTCCTTCAGGGAGGGTTGGTATGCAAGATATGTAAGTCTATTGTAGCTATGTTGGGCAACATATCTTTCATAATCAGAATGACAAAGAATATTCTGTCTCAAGGAAATATCTAAAACTGAGACATTTCAGTTTTTAGTTGAACTAAATGCTAATTAGGCTTACATACAGTATATTCTCGTAAGCAGTTGTTGTAATTAGACCATATTGCTCATAGTTTAGAAACATCTTTACTGAGAAAAATAATTGTTTTCATTAAAGCCTGAAATTAAAATGACCTCTACTGTCAATTATGTGGTATTACATATGATTACATCACTTAAAATTGTGAAAAGTGTTCACAAAAGAGTCTTGTGAATTTGATTAGGCTTGAGTATAAACATCATGCTTCCTCCATTTGCTGTGTTTCCTTGACCTCGCCATTTTCATCGGCTATGCAGACATAACTTTCTCACTTCCCTATCTATTCCTCATGCTTCTTCTTAAGGCGCATGATTTTAGTCTTTTTTCTTGTTAGTTTCAGAATGCAATAAATGCAGGTAAAATGTACACTTTTCTTTACAATAAAAATATCTGATGAACACCAACAAGATAAATTGATGAAATTGCATTAGAAAGCAATGCACATTTTCATAAAATATGTTGAATTAAGTTTATTTTTATGTTTATGTATGGCTTGGTGGTGGATATTTATTGTCTTGTTTCTGCAGGGGTGGTGACAGTGGTCAAACCAGTGAATCCTCCTCCCCCACCGCCTAGGAAGGCTCTGCCAGCTACACCCATTGTGGATCCCCCACTTGAGATACGAACTCAGTCTCCTGCCAGAGACCTCCAGATTCCCACAACACCATCTGAACCTCCAGAAACACATGGTAACAAAATTACCCCAAAAATCTGAAATGCTATGCTAAGTGTTTGTCTACATAAGTAATACATAACTTTTTTTTTTTCATCAGAAGATTCACTATATGACAACTCATTTGAGTTTTATGAAGATGTTGAGGAACCTAAGGCTCCAGCACTTTCAACCTTTAGGCCTCCATCAGTACCATCATTAGCTTCTAGTACCAAAAGGCCGGTTTCAGCTCATGAGGAAGCCTTCCTGAGAGAGTTGAGCCTAAAACAGCAGTTGAAAGAGGACATGTTTCCGAACATGGATGATAGAGATGTGGATTATGGGTCTATGAACTCTGGCTCTCCATATCCAGAAGCTCAAGCTGCTGTACATCAGGACTCAGTGCGAAGCTCTCCTGCCTTGACTCCATCAGGGTAAGCCATTAAATTCATAATCATTCACTGTGACTAAAAAAAAAAAAAGTATGTGTTATTGGTATTGAACACTGAGTGACAGTTTTGTTTCTGACTTTCCTCCAGGAATCTTGAAAGAGGTGACAATGTCTTTGATGATCAAGTAGACAGTAAAAAAGGCAAAACAACAAAGACTAAGAAACAGAAAGGACCTCCAAAGAGTAAGTGGGAGAAGTCTTCACTAAAGCACTATTTTTTTTTTGTCTCGTTTTCATCAGGTTCTTAAAAAAAAATGTGTATGTGTGTGTGTGTGTGTGCCATCATCATCATTAACCGTTTTTTTATTCAATAAAGATCTAATTTCCTTGAAGCTAAATTTTGGAAGATTTGAAGCCTTGTTTTCAAAAAATATAACATATATAACAATTATTTTTGACATTAATTAATACAATTTACAATATGATTTATGCTTAAAACAAGAAAAATAATTTGCCATTTGGTGTAAAATTCTCTGAAATTAAGTCTTATATTCTAACATAATTTTGCTTCTCAAGTAAATTCTTATTTTAGGAATGTTTAAATATTTAATTGGAAACCAGGACAAAAACACATGATTTTTTTTTTTTTTTTTTTTTTTTGCGGTGTATTATTTATGTTCCCAGTAATCTCATCTCTGATGACCTTCTGATCCACAGAAATGATAAACACACAGGAAATTGTCATGTCATTAGTTTATTTAGATTCTCTTTTATCTTCAAAGTGTTTCAGTTACTGACATATGTTTCCTATTGTCCTAAACTTAGATCCATATGCTGATGCTCCAGCTGCGGTAAGTTTTACCGTTGTTGTTTAAAACTGTTTTAGAATAACTGTTTAAAGTCTTAAGGTTAATGTCAGGACCTAATGATTGCAGAATTTTTGTAGCATTATCACCTGTTTTTCATGCTGTCTTATTGCATGTTCTGTTTTTGAAATGATTTGTTGAAACATGTTTCCTTTAATCACCCAACCTTATTAGGTGGAGGAGACTCCCAAGAAAAGCTTGTTCTCCAGGTTTGTAGCAGCAGTTTATTTTTATTTGTTTAAATTCACAGTATTAATTTAAACTACGTCCACATTCCCAAAACATCTTATCTGAATGTAATGATGAAAGCATTCAATCCACAGGAAGAACTCAGGAAAAGTGGTAGATGACAAAGAACTAAAGAAAAAAGAGAAACAGCGAGAAAAGGAAAGAGAGAAAGAGAAGGAGAGAGAAAAGAAGGAGCAGAAAGAAAAGGAAAAGAAAGAAAATGAAATGAGGAAAAAATTTAAGGTAATTAATTTTTTTACCATTTTTTTACTATGCTGACCAATGATTCAGCATAATTATTGCTTATTAAACTCTCAAAATCCATTCCGTATTACAATCACATCCCACTCCTCAAGCAAATCAAAAGGTGCACTTACCATCGCTAAAACCCAATAGTTTTAATCAAACGTGAAATGAGCCGTACATTTCAATTTCTCGCTAACAGCAAGAATCCTTTTTTAATCCACATAGCAAGGTCAGTTAAGTGATGAGCACGTGTTAATGTAACTGTCTGTGTGTGTATTGATGTTTAATGCAGATCACAGGCCAGGAAGAGCCCATTTATCATGTTAAAGTGATCGAGGACTGTAAGGGCCGTAAAAACGACCTGCCGGTGAAGGTTGGAGACACTGTGAGCATCATCCGCACCAACAACTGCCCTAAAGGAAAATGGCTGGCAAAGGACAGCAACAACAAATGTGGGCTCAACACAACAAATACACAATCTAGACACACACAAATTAATTTAGCACCATTATCTTTGCTCTGGCACAAGTCGCAAATAATTAGCATCAGGCTAAATGAGTTTTACAGATAAATGAGGTGCGGAAAATAAGAATTGTTATGAATTTACCCTGATAAGGACTAAATGCCTAAATAGATCTGTCACTAAGCAAGAGTCCTTGAGCTCTGACTTATCTGTTAGACTGTGTATGTAAGCGCTTATCTCATTTTTCAGATGCTTCTGGTGGAATGCAGATTGGCAGTGTGCTGTGTGTTGTTTTTCAGACGGCTACGTCCCGGTGGAGAGTGTGGATTTGAACATCAATGGCATTATGGAGCTGGGAAAGATGACAACGGCATCTAACAGATCCAATGGCAATGGACTCAAAGACCCAGAGGTCACCAGTACAGGCAGCAGGTAGCCATAGAAATGACCAGGCTTGCTACAACACGTTAGCATTGCGTGCTAAAATGATCTTGATCTACAGTTTACAAATGGAATGTTATTTTTTTCCATCTGTGTTTTTAGGACCTCGGAGCATTACGGCATGAACCATGACAGCTGTAAGAACCTTCTTTTACTCATTTTCATTTCTTTTATTCATATTTATAATATGCGTTTTGTGTGTTTTACACTGTCTTAACCAGCCATGACCACAATGTGCAACAGAATATTTTGTTGATTACTTTCTGCTGCATTGCACTAACTAGCCCCGCCCACTTTGGAATTTCATTGGTTCAAAATCCCAGCCTCACATTATGCAACACATATTCTATGATTCACTTTGATTGTACCATGGTAACACCATGTTGGACACTACTTTAATGTATTAGTATTGTATTATAAAAATACTTTGGAATACCATCATGAAGTACCATGGTTGGTATATATTTAAGGTAAATACCATAGTAAAAATACTATTGTATTTTTATCTGATACTGTACCATAAGTGATCCATGGTATCAGTACCGCATATTTTCATGAGAGTAATGTCTGTGCGGTATTTGGTGTATTGGATGGTTGTGTTTTACAATACAGAATACAAATCCTACTCAAGACATAAACTGCAATGTTTTCTAGTAAATCGAAATATTGCAGCTATAGAAATGAAATGAAGGGTTTTTTTTAATTTTCAGTCTCAGAAGACAGTGAAGAGTGGACATACGATGACGATGACCCTGTGTTTGGCTCTGCTAATGAAACAGCACACATGTGAGTGTTACCTCGTGTGTATATTCGCCTTCTTTTGTACTCGGTTACAAAGCTTGACTGGTAAGCTATTGTATTGTTTACGAGGGGTGTATGTTCAATCTTTCAGAGCGCTGAATCAATCACAAGCCACACCAGCTCAAGGTGAGTCACTGATGAGACATCATGGGAAAATGTTCACAGGAACACTGCCAACTAGGAACATCCAAGATTATAACTATATTAGTCATTATAGCTAAAGTATATCATTCACTTGTTCTTAGTCACATTCATGGAAGCCTATTTCCACCACATAAGCAAAAAAGGCACACTTTGGTAAATGATTATTATGACATTAAAAGTCAGAATGATGACATAAGCTAAAATCATGAGATAAAAAAGTCTATTATGAAAAAAAAAATATTGAAAACTGACAAAAACATAATTATGGCATAAGTTGAAATTTTGACCAAAAAAACAATTGACAATAAAAGTTGAAATCATGACAATCATAATTATTACATAAGTCAGAATTATGACCAAAAACAATTATGACATAAAAGATCGAAATTGTGACAAAAAGTCAGAATTATGACATAAAAAGTCAAAATTATGACATGAACAGTCATAATTATGACAAAAAGTCAAAATTCACATACACAGTCATAATTAACATGAAAAGTCATAGTTATGGCATAAAAGTCCAAATTATAACAAAATTTCTAGATTATGAGCTAAAGAAACTCTTAATTATGAAATGTCAAAATAAAAATCCAAAATTACGTTGATAATAATAAATTATTATTATTATTATTATTATTAACTTGTTGATTCTTGTTTTTTTTTTGTCCCTACATTAATTTTTTTTTTCAGATCCTATTTACCAAGACCAAAGTGATTCAACTGATATGAACATGCCGTAAGTTCTATTCTATTCTATTCTATTCTATTCACTAAAATGCCATGGCATACTTCTGGACTAACTTTGCTCTGTAATAAACTGTTTCACATTAAGAACACAAGAATAAGCATTTGTTTACTGTGTGTTGCAGAAGAAAACAGGAAGCGGTTCAAAAACTCTCCACATTCTTTATGCAACCCAAGACATCCTCTCAGCCTCTACCACAAAACAACAGCCCAATGTAGGCCATCGCTTTAATTATTGTCTGTTTCCTTTGAATTCACTAAAGATCACTTACCGTAAATGATAAGATTACAGGATAGCAACTAATCTCTACTTCCTGTTTCCTTATATGGCTGTTTGTGCATCAAGAATGCCAGAGCTCACACCAGGTATGTTTCGACTCTCTTAACCTGAATTACATAAGTCGCATCTACCCACACTCACTTTTTTTTTTTTCCTTCTTTCTACTTCTGGTTTCATCTGTTACCACTTGAAGAGGATCCTGACAGCTTGTAAGTGCTCACAAAATATGTGCATGTTCTCACACATAACACAGACAGTAATTCATGAGATTTCTTTTCCCCGCAGGAGTATGTGGTCAGACTGGTTTTACATGAATGTTTGAGATGGTTTTTCAGAAACCATGTCTCATTCCTTCGACCTGTGCAGCCGTAGTGATAACTGCTAACTAGATTGTGTTGTTATTGTATATTTCCTTTAGAAATAAAGAGGAAAAAGATTTAGATGTCTCAGACCTCCAGATTCTTCCTCCTCCGGACCTGTATGCCGATATCATAGCTGGAGACTCCATGCCTATTTACAGCAAGTACGTACATTAAACACATATTGAGCTTTTGTGACAACATGCCCCAATAGCAGAACGTGTTGTTGCACTATATGGGGTAGGTTGTCACAGTGGATCCAGACATTAAACAGCTTATTATTGAAGTATAGGCAACATTTCTGAAATGTTTCTATTCATCAAACAGAACATAATAAATAAATAAATACTGTTTTGAATCAGAAATATGAAAAATATACACTAGGAGTCTATAAGATTTGTTTTTGAAAGAAGTCTCTTATGCTCACCAAGGCTGCATTTATTTGATTAAAAATTCAGTAAAAACGGTAATATTGTGAAATATTATTACAATTTCAAAAAAGTGTTTTCTATTTTAATATATTTTAAAATGTAATTTATTCTTGTGATGCAAAGCTGAATTTTCAGCATCATTACTCCAGTCTTCAGTGTCACATGATCCTTCAGAAATCATTCGAATATGCTGATTTTCTGCTCAACATTTCTCATTATTATCTCAACTGAAAACAGTTGTGCTGCTTAATATTTTTGTGGAAAACATGATACTTTAATGAACAGAATGTTCGAAAGAACAGCATTGATTTGAAATAGAATTTTTGGTAAAATTGATGAATTTAATGCATCCTAGCTAAATAAAAGTATTATTTTTTTTAAAGGATCTCTAACTTTTAAACAGTGATGTAAAATAATTGAATTAATAAATACTTCTTGTTATGCATACTTTTAGCCTTTAAAAAAAATTGAGGATAAAATTGCCTCAAATATAATGTGACAACTAGCCTCTGTCTTCCTTATATATTCATATGGAAAGATTATACTCAATCCTTTTTTACCTCCTCCTTGACTTTTAACATTCAGTGCTGGGTTTCAATTTTACCCTGGTCATTCCTAACCTCTGGCCTTTTTAGGCTACAATGATGTTTACTGACATTTTAGAGAACATGTTTGTCTATTCTAGGCCAATCAAGCTCGTCTCAAAATAGCTGAATAACTCTGGCTGCGAGAGGGAAAGACGGACTGCGCTGGATCTTCACTGTTTCTGAGTTCATAACCCTCCTGTGGGCTGTGTTTTGATGAGCACCACAGTAAATGTCACCCACACAAGCTGAAGCGGAGACGTGTCTGTCAAGTGGGAAGAATTATGTTTGTGATTGTGCATCGGTCTGTAAGTGGCTGCAGGCGAGTTCTTCTGTATTCATGTATAATATGTTCATTCTGTGAAAAAAAAAGGCCCATGTATGGTGTGGTAAGAAGCTCTTCAGATTATTTAAACCATTACATCTAAGTGTTAGTTATGAGTTCTGTGGCAAAGACAGTCTATCTAGTCTGAGGTTGTCTGATAATTTTAAAATCCATAATTAAACAATCGAGTTAAAAGCTGACAGATGAAAATGACGGTGTGTGCAGGTTAAAACAGCTTCACATCTGGGTTCGGTTTTAACAGTTTATTGCAATGTCAACATTAAAATGCAGTTCCCAAGTCATTATTTTTGATTTTTCATCATTTACTCATTTAGGATTCCAATTTAAAGGTTTATATAACTATACCTTGTATTTATATTGGACTAATTAGTATTATATTATTTGTTTTATATTTTACAAGCATGTTTAAGTATTCCCAGGCTTCAGGGTTACTCTACATGAGGGAAAATATGCTGATGCTTGTAGTGCAAGTTTAAGTGTTGTATTTGTAATTCTACTGTATGTACTAAGTTTTCTGGTGAAGACAATAAATGCCACAGTTGTGTATCTTCAGCCTTTGTTATTTCAAAATTGTTGTTCTAAGTAATATTATATAAGTTGTTATATCATCATATATAAATTGATTTGCTGTTGTTTAACAGCTATATATATATATAAAATTTTTAATTAAATCAAAATAACGACAAACTACAAAATGCATATACCGCTTTATTTTCCCTTTTTTTCTTTTTAACAATAAAAATTAAAGTGCAAATCAGAACAGGAACACCATGCAGTGCATAACTTAAAATACAAACCACACACACAGACAGGAAATGACACGTACACATGTACAGTACAGACATGTAGACATGACAGGCAGAGGTCGTCTCCCAGCAGGGCTCAGGAACAGGCAGAAAATGTAATTCTCATGTTTCACACATACAACACTACACTGGAGAGAGAGGGAGGGTATACTATCCAGCACAAACGCCTCTACATAGACAAAAAACACTGAACATGAGCTGAAGCCATGACCGTCACACCAATGCCCCTGTCAAACTAATGGGGGGCCGTAAAGTTTCTGACCAGTTTCCACTAAACACAGCTATAAATCTGATATAACAGATATTAAACTGTCGTAAGAGACTTTTGCTATCTGGCCTCTAAATATGACAAATACTAACCACAACTGCATAAAGCATGCACACATTCCTGTAATTGACATCCAAATCTGATTCTGAAGGGATAGTTCAGCCAAAAATTGAAAATTCTGTCATCGTTTACTCACTCTCCACTTTTTCCAAACATGTATGAGTTTCTTTCTTCTGTTGAACACAAAAGAAGATATTTTGAAGAATGCTGGTTACCAAATAGTTGCTGGTAGCCATTAACTTCCATTGTATGGTATTTTCTGGTTAAAATACTATAGAAGTCAATCGCTACCATGAACTGTTTGGTTACCAGCAGCATTATTCAAAATCTTCTTTTGTGTTCAACAGAAGAAAGAAACTCATACATGTTTAGACCGACATGAATGAGTTAAACGATTTCGTTTTTAGTGATCTATCCCTTTAATGTAATAGCAAAGTCCAGCAGCAGGGGGCGATAAACTCCCTAAACTAGCCTATTTTCTCAAGCTCTTTTTACCCCCTCCAAAATGTCGCGCTGATCCTCAAAACAACCTGGAGTGAACTTGGGATTTGTGAGGAAAATGTTAAGAATGCGTAAAGGCTTTAATTTCTCTGAGGAATTTAAGACGAAAACAACACCATAATCCAGTCTAATCTTCTCCGGAAATCACAAAAAAGCGTCCCCCAGCAGTGTAGTTTCCGGTAACGTTAAACTTTTTAGAGGCATCACATCTATTGCATTTCATATAAATGATATGAAGTGATTTCTGCAAGAACTTCCATCTTTCTGTTTTACATTCAGTTAAAATGGTACAACTGCAGCCGTGTATCATAAAAATCCAGCATACTTCTACAAAACACACAAACGCTCTGCTCATGCACACAACGCTAGCTATTCAACCATTCCTTACAGTACAAGACAGAGGGATAGATTCAGGAAGACCATCACATCTACACAAATACAATTTGTGATAAAGTTTGTCTTTATGAATTATGAACCAGCAGGACTGAATGTGAAAATGACTGAGAGCTTGTTACTAGTTCAAAACAAATAAAAATGGGTGATTCAAATGACTGAACTGAAAACATATCTTTTTTGGCTGCCGTGCTTGATTGAAATTTTTTTTATAGTGTATAATCTGCTTGTAGTATTATTTTCAGTCATCTTCCACTGCTGTTTCCTGGCTGGCTGTGTTGTAGTTGTCCATTCATACACGTTGGCACAAAGACAACTACAACAAACCCACTTTCTGAATCCTAACTGAAATCCTCCGTCTTATGTTGTTTGTTCACAAGTAACACTTCAAAGGTGAGCTTAAATAAGAATAAATATGTGTAACTAATAAATACATTGTATCTACTCATACAAACAACCACACGCATAAACAAATATGTTAAAGCATATTCGATTAGAAACAATAAAGTTCACAATCTATTTAAGGCATCCCGGGGAAGGGGGTCATGTGACGCGCTCTTCTAAATGCTCTTGGCTTGGGTCACTTTATATGTTCTCATCAGATACACACCACCAATATAATGTCAATATGCCACCAGTCAAAAGTTTGGGACTCATACAGATTTTTTAATATTTTTGAATGTCTCTTCTTTTTGAATGGCTGCATTTATTTGATCCAAAATACAGTAAAAATTGTGAAATATTACAAATTAAAATAACTGTTTTCTATGTGAATACATTGCAAAAATGTCTTTTATTTCTGTGATGCTACGCTGAATTTTCGATGGATTCTGATCTATCAGAAATCATTGTAATCATTCAGTGCACAAAAAGTTATAATCAATGTTGAAAACAGCTTCATATTTTGTGGAAACTGTGATATATTTTACTGTGCAGGATTTTTTGATATATAGTAAGTTCAAATAGACATCTTTAGTAAATCACCTTTGCATCACAGAAATAAATTACATTTTACAATATATTCCACATTGTAGTAATATTTTACTATTTTGTACTGTATTTTTGATCAAATAATTGCAGCGTTGAAAAGCAGACATTCAAAATCCTTAAAAAATCTTATCTATCCCAAACTTCTGACTGGTAGTGTATCAGATATAGAAATTAAATTGATATATAATAGATATAAACTTAAATAATTTTGAGCTAAATCCTTTAATAATGCATACTGCATATATTACATTTTGATTGCTAAATATATATATTTTAATACATAAACATTGTAATATATTCATAGATTTTTTTTTCAATTTTGTCAGATGATTCATAAAATAATTTTTAATATACTATTAAAATCTAGGTTCTAAAGCATAAATTAATGTAATAAAGCTGAATGTGTCATTCAGGATGAATGCTTTAATAAGGTCTTTCTGGCTGTCTGTAATCTCAAGCATTAGGAATATTTTAAGGCTGTCTAATTAAAGGCTCACTCGTATCAACAAAATGACTGGCACATTATCCATCTCTATTCTTCTCTGTTTGCGTTTTAGCCATATCAAGGCACAACATTTAAGCTCTTGGCTGGTCTGTCTGCCTTCATCCAGCATATTTGTCTTTCTATGGCCGCAGCACAGCCCATGTTGTAAGCAAGGCCTCTGAGACAGACACAGCTAAGTCATAGTCAGGCTTTTCCACTGCAGATGGCGTGTTTCATCAGAGATTCACTGTGACATTCAGCAACAGCATTTACACTGCTCTTTGCTAAACGCTCTCTGGAGACTGCAAGCCAAACCCAAAACACTCAAGTTCTTCACTCCATAAATTACCACTTAAATAATATGATTGAAAAATAAGCAAGAATCTCTAATATAATTAAATAATGATCTTTGCTCTGTATGTATAAACCTATTTTTGGTATGTCATTGCAATCAATAGCTATTAAACTAAACTATACAACTCAAGTGATTGATATGAGAATATAAATATACTGTATAATACATATTGTAAAATAAAATGTGTATATAAAATCAGAAGTATGTTTATAATTGTTCAATGATTTAAACTTATGATGTTGAGGAGAACCTCTGGCTAAAGTGGCCCTAAAAAGTTTTGGACCGAATGAATGTCATTGCATTAGATTAAAAAAAAAAAAAAGAAAAAGATCCAAGATAGGTTTAAAATAACAAAACAATGCACTGTTAAAAAGTGCATATTATGACCCTGGACCACAAAACCAGTCTTAAGTCTCTGGGGTATATTTGTAGCAATAGCCAACAATACATTGTATGGGTCAAAATTATCATTTTTCTTTTATGCCAAAAATCATTAGGATATTAAGTAAAGAGCATGTTCTATGAAGATATTGTGTACATTTCTTACCTTACATATATCATAACTAAATTTTTGATTAGTAATATGTATTGCTAAAAACTTCATTTGGACAACTTTAAAGTCGATTTTCTCAGTATTTAGATTTTTTTGCACCCTCAGATTCCAGATTTTCAAATATTTGTATCTCAGCTAAATATTGTCCTATTCTAACAAACCACACATCAATGGAAAACAAATTTATTCAGCTTTCAGAAAATTTCAAAAGGCCCTTTATGATTGGTTTTGTGGTCCAGGGTCACATATATAAATCTGAATTATGTAATTATATAAAATGAGGCATGATTAAGTGATGATAGAAAATTTTTCATTACTTGTTGACTGATGGCTTTGATATTTTTATTAGTTAACTTATGCAATGACTTTCGTACATTTGTAGGTCAGTCCAAAAACTCTTTAGGGCACCGTATATTTGTGCCGCTACAGTGGGACTGACATAAAAGCACCCCAACTCCAAAAATCACAACCCTTAACCCTTCACCTTTTGACTCTAAAGAGGTAAAGTGTGCGAGGGTCTCAGCGAGCCAGGGTAGTGATGAGGCTGGCACACATTTCGAAGAAGTCCATGGTGTGGCTGCCCTGCCGCGGAGCCAGCAGAGGTGTGCTCCCAGTCAGAGAGCCCGGCAGAGAGCTGCTCAGCTGGGGCATCTCAACAGGCACGGTCGCAGAGTCGATGCTGAGGCGCGGGCGATGGAGGCCGGCCGTAGAGCCAGAGCGCTGGGGAGTCGACGACCCTGACTTGTGCTCGATCGTATCGTCTGAAAGTGAGCAAAAGACTTTTTAGATTTTATTAGAGAGATATTGTGAGGAATAACAAGCTGGATTAAGCCTACATAGCCCACATGAGCTCAATGCATCTAGGATAGAGGAGTAACTAGGATTTTTGTACAGGCGACAAAAGAGACAAAAAGCAGATCTTCTAACGAAATAGTAAATGCCAACGATTTGTCTCTAGTGTATTTTAATATGAATATATACAATGCTAATTTTTTTAAAAAGTGTAAAATTGTCAAATAATGGAAGTATTTGTTCGCAATAAAACAACAGAGAATTTTAAAGTCTATTTTTACAAAATAGGAGTATTATTTCTGTTTCTCTGTCGAAATATACTGTTAAACTTAATCTAATTAGTTAATACATCTATAATTTTATAATATCGTACTACTTTTCTTGTACAGTAAAAGTAGATCTTTATTTCAGCAAGGACATCATTTTTTGAGGTTCTTGGGATTAAAAAGTCTGATTGATGCTCACCATCAATGCTCTTGAAGTCGAGCAGGTAGCTACGATTGTCCACCTGGTAGAGCTGCAGACTCATCTTCACAAAATTCCCAGTGACAGGATTCTTCCGGCGCACTCTCAGGTGATAGGGGTTCACCACCTAAATCCCACCACAACCGATACAATAACACATCTACACTCTTAAAAATAAAGGTGCTTCAAAAGGTTCTTCACAGCGATGCCATAGAAGAACCATTTTTGGTTCCACAAAGAACCATTCAGTCAAAGTTTCTTTAAAGAACCATCTCTTTCTTACCTTTTTTTAATCTGAAGAACCTTCTTTCGCCACAAAGAACCTTTTGTGAAACAGAAAGGTTCTTCAGATGTTAAAGGTTCTTTATGGAACCATTCAGAGAAAAAGGTTCTTCTATGGCATCGTGAAGCACCTTTATTTTTAAGAGTGTATATTCTCACTAGTCAAACAAGAATACCTATGCGTGCCTGTGTGTTTCTGAGCCACTCACTTTCCATTCATACTCCAGCTGTTTCATGGCCCGATAAACCTCAGCCATGATGTCGTAGGGTTTGCTCTGGCTCCGTATGCCCAGGTGCCATTTTGCTTTCTTTACTGCCAGCTGTTTGGGTCGGGTGGTGTTGAGGGCGTCCAGAGGGCACCGTGCCTTCGGGCTGTCGGCCAGGAGCGGGGGCATCCGTTCGGGGTGAGGTTTGACCCCTGGTGGCAGAGGCATGCCCTCCTCCATGAAGGAGCTGGTTGGGGGACTGGAGGCCAGGTAGAACTCGCTGGCCTGGTTCATGATGCGGCGGTTGTCGATGATGAGGTGGTACGCCACGGCCAGCTGGTCTTGAGGGTCTCCGCTGTAGAGGCTGCTCAGTACTTCGGCTTCAGTGCACTCAAACTTCTCACACACCTCGCGCACGGCCTCCTCGTCCACCACTGTGGCGTCGTACGAGGGGTCCTCAGGGAAGAGGTAGCAAGGAAGGTCCTGCTTAAACCACTCATCCTCTCTGTCATACAGGAGGGAAGAAAATAAAAGTACTGTAAAATACACTAAAATAGTACTGTATTAATAGTGTATTTATTACACTACTAATCGCACAACATTTCTGTTTGGATTTTAAGAATTATTAAGTATTATTTATATTAGATTTTTGTTATATTATTTATATAACTTTTAAATATAAGTTCAAGTAAAGACTGCAGTTAAACATAAAATACATATTTTTCCCAGCCCTAATTGAAGTATGGGTAAAATATTGAATATTTAATAATGAATTGATTAAAAACTCGAAACAACAAATATGTTCATGGATGTCTTCACATGACATTTTTTTTTACATATTAAAATGTTTTATTATATATATATATATATAATTTAAGTATATATATATACATACACATACAGTGGTGGCCAAAATTTTATATATATATATATATATATATATATATATATATATAAATAATTTTGCCCACCTCTGTGTATATATATATAGCGCCCACCTTGATATGTATGTTTGGTATGATATGTCTGATATGTATTGAATATTTATGTATCCATCTGTGAAGGATTTAGGCAGTCAAACATTTAAAAACATTTTTTTTGATAGCCAATCATATCAGTGGGCGTTTACTTCCGAGTCTACAATCACTGCCACGCCTAATTCAAACAAAGCGTTCTGATGAGGGGGGTTAAAAACAGGACAGAAAATAGCCTATTACTTCTAAATTATGTTTTTTGATGTAAAAATCTTGAGAACATTATAAGGAGACCTCAGAGAACAGTACAAAATAAAAAAGGCAGTTTAAAACCCCTTAAAAAACCCTTAAAAAATAAGTTCAAGAAGTGTTATATCTAATAACCTGATGTCTTTGATAGTAGCTCTCTTCAGTGGATCCACTTGCAACATGAGCATAAGCAGATTGGCCACTGAGCGGTTGAGGTATTCTGGGATGTAGAAGACCCCTCCACGGATCTTTTTGAAGAGTGTAGGCACGTGCTCGTCATCAAACGGCAGAGTCCCACAGAGCAGTGCATAGAGAATGACACCACAGCTCCAGATGTCCACTTCTGGACCAGCATACAGCCTGAAACAAAACATACACGTCACTGAGTGAGTATGTGTGCTACTACATGTCTATCAGTCTGAATGAAGCTGAAGTTTCCAGCAATGTAAAGAACAAGAAGACAATCAGTATTACATAAAAAATGTATGAAGGCCCAATATAATATTTATGTGCAGTGTATCCATGCAGTCCATACTACAAAGCACACAGCTAGCTATGGTTTGCTGGACTGCTGGTCCTACAAACCAGACCTTTGACTATCAGAATTAAAGGAACAGTTCACCCAAAAATGAAAATTTCTTAAAACTGACTTAACCGCAGGCTATCTAGCATTACATCCCTTGCTCACCAATGGATGCTCTGCAGTGAATGGGTGCCATCAGAATGAGAGTCCAAACAGCTAATAAAAACATCAAAATAATCCACAAGTAATCCACACCACTCCAGTCCAGCAGTTAACATCTTGTGAAGTGAAAAGCTGAGTTTTTGTGAGAAACAAATCCATTATCTTGGTGTTCATCACTTCTGGCCAAAATACTAATCCATAATCCATAATAGCACTTCCTCTGGTGAAAAAGTCCATCCCCTGTTGTTATCTCACATCAAAATCCACAAACATATCTGTTTAGAAGTGTTTTGGACTGTTTTTGCTTGTAAACAGTGCTTGATCTGTGCATATTTCTCTCCTGATTCAGACGAGAAACCAATATTATGGATAGAGAATATGTAGTTCAGCCTGAAGCAACGGTTTAAAGTTAAAAAGTTGATCGATTATTACAAACGCACAGCTTTTCACTTCATAAGACATAAATTGATGACTGGAGTTATGTGGACTACTTGTGAATCGTTTTTTTTTTATCAGCTGTTTGTACTCTTATTCTGACCGCAATCATTCACTGCAGATGATGCATTTTGTGAGCAAGTCATGCAAGTAATTAAAAAAATATGATCCAAATCTGTATCAATGAAGAAATAAAATCTATATTTTGGATGGCTTGAGGGTGAGTAAATTAGCAGCAAATTTTCATTTTTGGGTGGGCTGTTCCTTTAAGTATAGCACATATCAACACTTTTTGTATGTACATGAGCTGGTTGACTATAATCAAATCTCACCTTCCTGAGATGACCTCTGGTGCAGCGTAGTTTGGTGATCCGCAGCTCGTTCTCAGGAACTCTCCATCTGACATCATGTTTGACAGACCTGACAAGCAACCCCACACGTATACATTTAACACAGACAGTTTGACTGGCACAAACTACTCATACAAGTAAATAAAATGTATTTCAAGGCGGGCATAAATACACTGAAACCCAAACAATATTTGACAATCTGGGAATTGTAATTAAAAAAAAGTATTAAATTAAATGGAGATTTCAAAATTGAAGCATTTTCACTAGTGGTCTCAAACATTTGGACCGCACTGTATATGTGGAGTAGCTCAACACATCTAGCTGCAGGGCAGATTCATGTATTTTTCTCTTTGCCTCGTTTCTGTCTGTGCTCTTCTGTGGATAATCAAACACCATGCCTCATACAAACCACATGAGTGGACGTGCAGCAAAACTGCAGCCGGTTGCTTGGCAACTATCCCTCACTGTCTGCACAACATTAGCTTTCCATGTGTGTGTGTGTACCAAAGTCAGCGATCTTGGCATTCATGTTGCCATCCAGCAATACATTTTCAGGCTTGAGGTCTCTGTGCACCACCATGTGTCTGTGGCAGTAATCTACCGCTGAGATGATCTGCTGGAAAAGACGTCTCGCCTCTGTGTCCTCCACCTGCACATGAGAGACACAACAGAGAGATTACTATATAAAACGTTATCCTAAAAACAACTATTATGTTCTCTGTGGGTTTAAGCTGTATGTATTGTATTGTAGTCTCTATACTTTCCTGATACTTTCCTAAAGTAATAGCAAGAATAACTTTTATATTGTTAATAATATTTCAAAATGACAATTTACTGAATTTAAGGAACTTGTGATTACTTAATAATTCATATATTATGTCTAGAAAAATTGTTGAAAATCTGTCGAATGTGATTCAGCAGGTTTTGCAGGCGTATTAATTTCAATCATCATTTTTTGGATACGATTAATTGTTTGACAGCACTAATATATATAGAGAGAGAGAGAGAGAGAGAAAGAGAGAGAGAGAGAGAGGTAGTTCCAATCTTAAGTAGGTATTTTCATTCTTAGCAAAATATTCTATTTCTACATATGTCTGGCTTTACAATTATAACTCGTTATCGTTATCATCTTAGGTCACATTCAGGTAAACTGGATCTCTTTTTATATGTCAGTAAAAAAACTGACCCAGTTTACCTGAATTATTCCTATATCCAAGAACATCATGTCATCAAAACATAATTCAAAAAGTTGGTTGTGTTGATGAATTAATACTCTAAAAATAAAAAGCCTCCGCTCAAGTTTCACCATAGTCAGCTCTGTGTTTGTGTGTGCAAACTAGACAAGTCCTGCAATATGAACCGTCAGGTTGTGCCATTGTAGGCAACCCAGATAACACAAAGACTGAGCCCTATGGATGAACTCCCTGACCCTTCCCACGAACACTTCACTGGATCAGCTGCTGTTTGAATAAGCTGGATCCCCATAACACCAACAGGTTTGGAAGACTCAAAGGTTAATCCATGCTCAAATCCAGACCAGAGCCACAAAAACACGTAAAAAGTCCCGAGGCTCATAAAGCAGCTTTGGGCTATTAGGTGACCGACACAAAAACAATAAGCCATATTTTGGGAAAGTCATGTTTCCAATAATTGAATATGATGTTAGAACGCTAGTGTGAGAATGAATTGTAACGTTCAGTCATTTTCTAAAGCAAGTATGGCATGCAGCTTTGTACACAATGTGAGAAAGTCACTGGCCTTCCCATGAATCTAAGAGCCTGTTAGCCTGCAGCTGACTTTACTTGTAAAAGCTCGACAGATGATTCTTACCCTTCCATGCTTACAAATATAATCAAAGAGTTCCCCTCCAGACACATACTCCATCACCATGAAGAAGTCTGTGGGAGTGCTGATCACCTGATACCTGCAACACACCAGAGAAAAGAACCACAGAAACTCAACAAGAGGCTTTAATGTTGATGCTTTCAACATACAGCAATATAATAGAGCTCAACAATAGGATAGCCAATGGCCCAAAGGACACTGTCTTGATCATATGCATGTGTTTTTATACCTTGCACACTGAAAAGACTGTGATATGCAACACAATTTTGGTGCAAATTCATTTGATTTAAATGTTACATTTTATAGGTTATCTTGATTTGTGATAGTCTTCCATGCAATACAATGAGATGAAAACTCTATGCCATTGTTTTGCAGCAAAAATGAGTTTGTTTATTTATTTATTTATTTACATTTTTTAAGTTTTAAATTTTATAGCTGTCATGGAGTCAAACATTATAGTCATATAATTTCCAGCTATTATTTAAAAACCTAATAAAGTATTTGTTAATTTAATTTAATTTAATTTAATTTAATTTAATTTAATTTAATTATTTGCTGGCATATAACAAATGTGTTGCTAATATATATATATATATATATATATATATATACATATATGTGTGTGTGTGTGTGTAATTATTTGTTAATTTAATTGAGTTGAATTGAATTTAAATTCTTCACTAATAGTACATAAGTATGTTGCTATATTAAATTTTAATTTACAATTATTTCAATAATTAATAATTCATTTAATTTAATGCTGACACATAACAAATAAGTTGCAATATGTTGCTTATAATAAAATTTATAATTTTGAAAATCTGTAAAATTATATGTATATATTTAACAGCATTTGTAATAATAATAATAATGATAATAATAATAAGGCCAGGCTTACTCTATGAAAACATCTCTTTATAACTCAAATATATTGGATAACAATACAAGACCATAAGCATGACCATCAGCAGGAGTATTACGCTGCAGTTCTTAGAAACAGAAATGCTGATAAAGGTCAGAAATGTTGATTATAATTTCTGCAGGGACACCTACTGGCAGTCTGCTTTGTTGTTGTTCCTGTTTATATTCAACAGAAGAGCCCTTGTAATGGGAGACAGCCTTTCAAACAGCAGTAGAGAAGGACAAGGCCTGTATTCCTCAAAGGGGTTTAATATGGAGAATACTCAAAGAGTCTGGGATACCTGATGTGATTTTACATAAACATAATGTAATTTTATAGAATCCAATCACCGAATTAGAATGATAAAAGAAGAGAACAGAGCACATTGCAATAAAACAGCAAACACACAGAGACACACAGCACAGAAGCACAGCAGGGGCTCAACATGGAATGTGTCCAGAATACAATAGCACACCGATTGCATTATGATAAGAAACAGGGGAGATAAGTGAGAGTGGAGAAGAAGTAGAGTGAGAGATTGAGACATGAGTAGATAAAAAGATTATGCTGTCACTATCTCCTTAACTTCTGATCAGAACAATCCTGAAATGAGCCAATGTGCTGAACGAGAACTGTAACGCATAAAATGTAGCTGAAAGTCATTCTACACATTTCCTCCAAATGTAAAATGTAAATGCATTTGGTTGTCTTTACACTTTTTTTTATGTGACTTTTAGTTTGTAGTTCTGTCTTGTTCCTGTTTCCTCTGCGTTCACCTGTGCCTTATTATCCAATTATATATTTAATAACATTTAATATTTAATAAATATATGTAAAGATATTTTATATAACTATTAAATGTTTGGGAATTATAAACCCGCCACGGTGGCCGGTAGGTGAAGCGAGTTTACCCGCCAGAACACAAAATCACCCGCATTTGGCTGGTGGCGGGTGCTAATTTCCATCCCTGTCACCAAGACTGCATTTACTTGATAAAATACAGTAATATTGTACCATTTAAAATGACTGTTTTCTATTTTAATTAGTGCTGTCAAACAATTAATCGCAATTAATCACATCCAAAATAAGTTTTTGTTTACATAGTATATGTGTGTGTACTGTGAATTTTTATTATGTATATATATATAAATACACACACATGCATGTATATATTTAAGAAAAATGTTACGTTTATATATATATATATATATATATATATATTTTAATTATATGAATATAAATATATACATGTAAATACATGTAACTATTTTCAAAATATATGCTGTATGTGTGTGTATTTATACATAATAAATATACACAGTACACACACATATATTAGCCTAAACAAAAACTTGTAATTTGGATGCGATTAATCGCGATTAATCGTTTGCCAGCACTAATTTTAATATATTTTAAAAATTCATTTATTCCTGTGATGGCAAAGCTGAATTTTCAGCATCATTACTCCAGTCTTCAGTGTCTTATGATCCTTCGGAAATCATTGTAATATGCTGATTTCATAACAATTTCAGAACAAGCCATTTTTGCAGCTGTTTCAGTAAATGGTTGTTTTGAACTGGGCAGCTAGGCTTTGCTAGAGAACATAATTGCAGCTTTCAGCACACACCAGACTGGACCAGCATGGAAATGTAAGCAGGTCAAAGCTGTCTTTTCAGTAGGACTCATTAAAACCAATTACTCGCACATGTCTAACCACAGAGGGAAAAGAAATCTGTTCTGACATCTTCATTCAAATTGCTTTTAAAGTATTTGCCCACAAAAAAAAGAATTACTCATCAAATCTTTGTCATTAGTGAAGTTGAAGCAGATAAAAGTGACACACATCAAGTACATAATGTCAGTGTGTGTAATGATCCTTGTAATTCTCCTAAAGTTGTAAGTCTCCTGAAATTGCAGGTAAAAATCATAAAGCTTCTTAAAATCTTTAAGAAGCTTAAGTCGTCAGTTACCCTATAGTGTAAAAATGATTTTTCTTGTTTCTGTTGATTGTGTTTTTTATGTGTGATTGACTCACAGCTTGATGATATGTGGATGTCTGAAGAGCTTAAGGTTTTGAATCTCTCTTTTGATTTTCCCCACGACATCGAGACTGCGGATCTTCTGCCTGTTGAGGATCTTCACGGCAACTTTATGTCCTGTTAGCTGGTGCTCTCCAACTGTTGGCCAAACATACACACATCAATGAAGACTCAGCTGAAATACCATCACCAGCAGTTTGGTGTTGTAAACACAGCTGATGAAAGATAAGTTTTATTCCAAAGAAAGCAAGCATCAGCGCTGTGGGCCAGCGACCTCCAACATAAACCTTCTAAGAAAACAAAGAAAGAGAGGAGACTTTTATTTCAGGTCTGAGCCCTCCATTCAAACAAACAAAACCTGATCTACTCTGAGTTTGGACTTTCGTATACTAGCCTTAAGACAGTTGCTTATATAGTATTAGATACTGCTCAGCAAACATTATGAAAACAAATACCCAAATTTGTTTGATTTGATATATTATCAGTCCTGCACATTATTGTAACAAGCGAGATATTTCTACAAAATGGCAAAGGTGGGCATCCACACACACACACACACACACACACACACACACACACACACACACACACACTCGTCCACATATCTGAAGACCTCCCATAAACTGATATTGTTCTTTAATTATAATAATTACACTCTGACCTACTATAATTGCTGGTTAAATAAATAAATGTAATATATTTAATGTTTAATATATTTTATATAACTTAAAAGTTTGAGATTAGTAAGATTTTTTGATGTTTTTAAAATAAGTCTTTCATGCTTACCAATTTATTTGATAAAAAATACAGTAAAAACAGTATTATTGTGAAAAAACGCTACAATTTAAAACAACTGGTTTTTATATCTAATATAATTTAAAACATCTATTATATTTTAAAAATGCAATTTATTAAAGCTGAATTTTCGTACATATAATATCAGTGCTCAAGAAACATTTTTAATAATTATCAATGTTAAAACAGTTGTGATGCTTAACATTTTTGTGGAAGCATATGCATTTTTTTGTCATTTTATAAGTGTAATTTCAGATACTACATTCACTGCCTGAACTACATGAATGAAATAATGAATGAGAAGTCAGTTGATAGACTTGCACCCACAGTCTACATGTCTACTAACAGTTGAAGGGTCTCTTGCAAACAAATCTGCTTCCCTTGTGGATATTTAAGTACACTGACACCCTAAGCATGCAGTATGGAGGGAGTTTAAGTTTCTATATTCATCTAACACACCTCACTGCAGGGCCCTCAGTCTTTAAAGACAAGGAAGAAACCGTTTTTAAACTGGTAATAAACAGTTTTCAGTATTATGGTGGATTATTTGTTAGCTTGTGTGCGTTTCACATGAGTGCACTTAAAACCCAATCATGGGATCTCATGATGTGGAGCCTAGTAAGGCTGTTAGATTTCCCACCATGATAAAATTCTTTAGCCTTAGTCTCCTCAAGGACACTTGGTGATTGATGAATAATGCAAACTGTTCAATCTGCTTTTGCAAATGTTAGACTTTGGATTTGTCTCAAAATTCAAAAAGCGTGCTGTCTACCTAGACAGCAATACTAGACTTTGTATCTTCATTATCTGAATGCAAAGAGCATCTTTCTCCATTGATGGCCAAACAAAAACATCTGTGTATTTGAAAGAAAAAAGCTGACCTCTCAACTCAGCACAGTTGCTAGAAAAGGTTCTCTTGCTGTTTTTTATACCTGTTCAAAAATGCATTGCATTTTCGTGGTATATTTTTCTTCTTAATCAAAATAGCCAAGTACCCTCAATATATAGTACAATTGGTAGTGTAAACACTTAAGCATACTAGCCTAGGAAGGTTAATCAGTTAGCGGTGTGCTAACCTAGCTTAATCAGCTAGAAGCAGGGGTGTCCAATCCTGCTCCTGAATGGCAGCTATCCTGCAGAGTTTAGCTTCAGTCCTAATTAAACACACTTGAACCAGCTAATCAAGGACTTCAGCCCTCCAGGAGCAGGATTGGACACCCCCTAAGCAAGAGGTAACGCTAATAGCTTAGCTTGTAAGCTAACTGAAAAACTGAACAGTAAATGCAAATTTGATCATTTATAGCTGAATATAATACGACATGACATGTTTTAAAATACATGTTTCCATAGTAAAATGACATATATACAAATGTTACAGGATTTCTAATAAAGCACTGAAAGTGCCAACTGAGAGTTCTTTAGGCCGCATATCTAAACGTATTTTTAAAATGTTTAACAGCACAAAATGAACCCTTTTCACAGACTGTGATGACACGTTTCCCCTGATAGTAACCTTATATTTTCTTTTTTTAATGAGTGTACATTTATAACACTTTGTTTTGTGTTTTATTACTTTGGCATTAAAGTACAGAAAACTAGTTAACATTGCTGCCTTATAGTATTTCTAATGAAGGAGTGACATAATTTTTTATTCTATTGCAATTGGAGCAAATGACAGAACAAAACAGATATTTTATAGTTTCCATTTATCACTACAGAAAATTACTCAAGATGACTTCTGCTTCTGAGAATCACGAAAAATGTAAAAAGGGTCCATATCTGGTGAAAATCTGCATTACCCATGATGATTCTGCAGAGAATTTTCCACCAATCAGAGAAGAGTACCAAGCAAACTGCGCCAAAAAAAACTTTAGTGTCCACCCACTCCCATGATGCACTGCAAATGACGAAGTGTTTCCCTACACTCTCAGAATTTTTAGTAAAATTTTGCAATATTTTAGCAAAAAATTAACTTATAATAATAAAAAATTATATAAAATAAAATAAAAAATAAAATATATATATATGTAATTATATCAAAATCTCACGATATGATAATATTGCGATATGAAGTCCACGATACAATTTTTTTTTTTGCGATATTAAAAAAAAAAGACAAATGAAGAATTAGAAAAAAAGGAAAATTTTGTACATTTTAAAGTTAAATTATTCTATCTAGTGCACTTTGAGAGTTCAAAATTAAGAGCTCCAACCTATGATCTTAAGAAAACTTAAGTCAGAAAAAAAGTCAGTGAATTGAGTACTCAACCCACTTTTGATTTGTGATATACTATCTCAGTCTAAATTACACTCACACTGGTGTTTTAGGAAGCCAAAAAAATTATAATATACCGGTAATAATAATAATAATAATAACAACCATGACAGTAATAGCTATATATTGTAAAGCAATTGCACTGTAAAATAAATGAAAATTAATATTTCATAGGTATATTATTTTTGCTATTGTTTTATTTAGACCTATCATTTGTTGTGTGACCACGATAATATCGACATCGCGATATTACGATATTGATAATATTGTTACATCCCTAATATATATATGCAATTGTTTTCTCAGTGCAATTGACTTAAGTTTTCTTATATATATAAGCCTGTAGTAAAATTAATATAAACTTAATATACAACTACATCTTTTTTTATTGTAATTCTTCCTCATTCTATTCTATAATCTATTAAGTATGCATTGTTCCTTGTGTATTTTTTTCTGATTTTTGAATATTGCTTTAACTTCAATTCCAAATTTAAATGTTGTGATTCAACTTGTGGCTGTTACGTTTGGTTTATGGTTTATGGCTTATAACTTTTCCCAGTGGGAAAAGTATTCCGTAACCAAGGCCACTAAAAAAAGCGCATGGGCTCTGTTGTGCTCTATAGATTTGCACTGTCTGGGGCAAGAAGGGAATATGATTCCGCAGGGGGCCTGAAGCTTGTCAAACACCTGGGTTCCTGCAGCTGAGCAAGGGCCATTGAGATGAATGGGAAGACTTGTTCATGAATCATACTGTCTAAAAATGCTGCATGGGCAAACATGCTGTCTAGGCAGGCATCTTAGTAGGTTTGAAAACACTGCATTTGTTTTTCTTGAGGTGAAATAACGCACAGTGCATCAGTAGTTTTATGTGCACAGATTATAAGACGTTATTAATGCGAACATGTATTTTAATGCGACACATCACGTTTTATAAAATAAAGTTTTACTTTAACAATGCCCAGGAAAAGCTTAAACACCGGGTTTTACTCGTGCGAAAGGTCATTCCCAAAATGAGCGGCATTCCCACACGCGCTTAGAATAGAAAATGACCGCAAGGTCAAAGCGGCACTGCAGGTAAAATATACTAACTACAACATGTATCCCGGTGCTGCTTTTACAATAATCAGAACAATATACGTTTGACACAAACGTTTTAGAGATTAAACAATTTGGATGCTGGAAAATATGCAAATAACATGTCAAAGAGCGCAGCTCAATGACTGGTCGCACTTCAGGGAGGATGACAATGCATTAAAATTGGTAAAATACCAAATATTCAGAAGGCGTAATTACGTGAGCCCAAAATATTACCAAAATACGAGATAGTTTCCCAAATGTTTTTATACTAAACATGTACACAAACAAGATTGCAAGTGTAGCGTCTACTGTGGTGCTGAAAGAATTTCCAGCCCTGCGTCGTATTCACTAACAGCATACGCACTCTTTGCGCCTGGAGGACGATAGCGGAGTGCTTTCTACGCAATCTATGCTACGTAAATTGCGCACAATGTCCGCCGGCAAGTTCAGCACTAACCGCCCCGAAAACATACGTTCGTGCTTCCATTCCACGCAACATTCAAACACGTATAGTAAATGAATAGACTTAACTCTTCACTTTTCCAAATGTCCCGACTCCCAGCGTGTCTCCGAGGATGTAGTGTCCTATCTTTACCCTGCCTTCGTGTTTCTGCTTTTCAGCCATTTTACTATGCGAGATCCTCGGGCTGCCTTACAGGAGGCGGAATCGAGCACATGAGGTAAAGAGAGCTTCACTAAACCCCTCTAAGTGCTGATCTGAATTCAGCTTCAGGGGGACTCTGCAAACTGTACACAAACAGACAGCTCTCGGATCAGCTGATAAGGGGGCGGTTTAGGTAAACAAGTAGCCTATCCCCCTCACTGCTTATTAGCATGAGACCTCACATAGCCTACACGACACAACTTTACCTACAATTAAATATAGCAACATTTCCAAATTATCAGCGTTTGTTTAGCATACTGTTACAGTTAATTAACATACTATTATAGTTTTAATTAAAAAGTTGAATTGTTTTTATGTTTATATTTTCATATTAGTAGCCTAATTTTGTTGTGCTAATTTAATGTAGTTATTTCAGTTAAAGTTCAATGAAACTGAGAAATGTTGCTTTGGCAGCTAGCAGTAATGAAATAAGTTCAAGGTTTTTGATATTACTTAGCCTATGTTATTTTATTTTTATTATTTTATTTTATATTTATTCCTTGTTTTATTTCAGTTAATGCCAAGTAACTAAAACCCTTTAAAAAAAAAACTGTGTTAACCCTAACTATGATAATCATTTTATAATAACACATAGGCCTATAGGAAACTACAACATACCATTTCATTTGATTTTTATTTTATAAACATTGACATTACATTTACTGGACATTTATGACCATTTATAACCATAAGAACACATTACTTCATCGAGTAAAATAATATAATAAAGCTAGAAAAATATAAACAGAAATATGTCTTTAAAAAATATGACTACCATCATGACAGAAGGAAGTGTTAAGATTTCACAGCTGTGTGCTTTTTAATCAGCATATACATTTCATTGGAATAAATTTACGAAAACCTTCATAAAATCAGACAAAATCAAGGTCAGTCTACATTTTGAGTTCATGTAAGTAGGTAATACCAGTATTAATTTTAATAGTGTTTTATTAGTTAATAGCTATTAGTAAGCAAACATGTTGAATCTAAATAAATTGAACAGATTAATCTGAAATTGTTCTTATAACTTATATAAACTTTAGTTTTAGCTTAATCTTTTTGTCCCGGTAAATCAGTGCCCTCCAACATATCTTTTAAGTCATACATTGCACTATTTTTGTACTTTACTCATATATATATATATATATATATATATATATATATATATATATATATATAAGGCATTTAGAGGCTTTTGCATCTGCTCTATATATTACACAACACTGCACATTTTGCATGTCTCCTTAGTCTGACACACTTATTTCAGGTCTTGGAGTCTCTACTAATGAGCTGATGACCTGAATCAGTTGTGTGATTAAGGAGACATGTAAAATGTGCAGTGTTGGTGCGGCTCCAGGAATGTGGTTGGAAACCACTGGTCTAGTATACTTCAAGTGCATTACATGCTTTTCACCTCTAGATGGAAGTGCTATATCAGTGCTGAGGGGAAGGCATGTTACACTTGGCTGTAATTTATCGGCATCCGTATCCAAGCCAAGATTTGTTTTATTTGAAGAAGGGAAAAAATAGCTCACTTACATGTATTGGATTATTCATGTTTATCAGAAAATACATATGTGGCTAAGCTATATTAGAATATATCTGCAAAAGAAAAAAAGGCATGTGTTTAAGCCACTTTTTGCTGCAGTAGCATGAGAATTGCAAGAGGTGGCTATTTATTTATTTGAGGTTTGCTGCAGGTTAGTCAACTATCTTGAGCACCACAATTATCTTATATATAGTGCCTAGATCCTCTAGGCCTATTGGATTGAGGTCAGTTCTTTGACACAGCCGTTTATAGGCCATTTTCCTCATTGTTCTGTTGCTAGTCAAATGTTAATTTAATCTTTATGGGTGGGATCATTGTCCTGCAAAAAGAAGAACTTCTACCATGCTTCCATTTTTAATGACTACTTCTTTTGCAGCCTTTCCCTGTTCTTTAGATTTTCATATCCTTTAAATTTAATGTGTTTTCAGTCGCTAACTAACTAAATAAATAATAACAGACAAATGGTTATAAACTAAAACCCATCAGTTTAGGACAACACTGTAGTAATGTGAAATGGACAATCTGAAAATTGGCCACAAAGCACATTTATACAGAGTTTAAATACATTATTATTATGATTATTATTAATAATATATCTTTTTAAAACTGTATTTTAAAATTTTTAAGGAAATGCATTTTATGAATACTTGTGATTTTTTTTCATTAGGCCTACTTATAATGTTTATGAACAAAACATGGAATATCAAGGGATGAAATTGAACCCTCTTTACGTATCTTCCAAGTAGGTAAATGAGAGAAGTGTCTGGTCACGGTGTGTTTCCAGCAGCGGCCGCTGGGGGCAGTGCAGCTCGCTGTGTGTGCGCGAGCGTGTCTGGACTCTGGAGAGCTGAGGGCTTCTTCATTCAGCGCGACTCGGGACAGGAGAAGGGGGCTGAACCGCTTACTGAAGGGAAGGAGGTGGAGACCAGAAGAGGATTCTTAAACAGGAGGTGATCTCCTAGTTTTAAAACGCCGCTCTCAGTTCAAACCTTCAAGTAGCGTAGAACTAGATCACAACTCACTAACCGACCCAACACGACTCTTCTTCATTCAGAGAAGCGCTGCTCCGTGACACTGCGGCTTCACTGGACGAAGTTGAATGGACTTGATTGCACGGACAGCTCATTGTTTTCATTAACTTTTCAGGACGTCTTCCCATTTTAGCCGGGACTTTAACTCCCTCGAACTTTATACGACACGTCCTTGCTGACAAGACCACTGAAACGAGCCGTTGCAGTCAATCTCTGGGATTTTAGGAGAAAGACATCAGGAGGAACTCTCTCAAATGCAAAACTATATGTATGAGAAGGCGATGGCACCCGAAACAAGAAACGGAGGAACATCCACGTTAAATAACAACGGCGTAGACAACAGCAAGAGGAAACTTTTAATAGCACTAGACATCTTCTGCCTTGTTCTGGGTGAGTGTCCAACACACAAAAAAATTGTAACAATGAAAACAAAAATACATGCATTATTTCTAAAATCAATGCATCATATGTAGGTTTAGACATAAGAGTTTGCAATTCAACACTCTCTAATGCCAAAGTGACTTAATTTTTTATAGTATTTTTATATTGGTTTTTATGTTATGTATTACTTTAAAAATATATCAATACACGTACTAGTAAAAACATTAAAAACGAATCACTTTTATTGTAATTGTTATATATTATTTGTTTATTACTGTTTATATATATATATTCATTAGTCTGTTTTTGCACAACAATACAGAATGCTGGGAAGAGGAAAATGTCAAGTTGCAAAGAAATAAGTAAACAATGCAAAAGTAAAAATAGTGCAACTTGTTTTGTACAACATAATGAATCAGTGGAATAAATGTTCACAATTAAAGTTAAACTGTTTTAACTGTTAATCCATCAAAAAGTGTGAAAGCTGAAGTAAGTAAACTATGGTTCATTGAGATAACAATGCAAAAAAAGGTCATATTTTGCATTATCTTGGTGAACAGAAGAATAACCGTTAAGTGCTCTTATCGCAGTCAGTAGGATGGGTAAAGTTGGCAGTTGTTAATGTAAACCACTTGTTTTTTCTTCATCAGTTGTGTAAGAAACATAACTTGGATTGTTTTAATGAAAGCTTCCTCACTCATCAAATGAAGGAGGCAGTTATTGTGGCTCCTTTGCGCCCTATTGACATCGTTTGAAGTGGCATATGAACATGCTTATTATGGTTAACCGATCACTTATATGTAACAGAATCATCTGTAGTCAAAACAAGTTCTGTAAACATGACTTTGTTCACAGCTTTTTATAGACCATCACGACCATATGTAATTGATTTGTCTGACCTGTAGAGTTTGTTATGAGAAAGTTTATTTAGATTTGAAGTTCAGTACGGTCAATTGTCCGTAACACACAGTGGATACACAGTGATATCAGTAAGTTGCTCTCAGGCGTGTGTATTGTCTTTCTTTTCTTCTTTAAAAGGAATGCACATGAGTTTCTGATGTGCTGTCGTTCACAGCTTTCACCAGCTCAACGTGTTGCCTAGTGGTTAAAGAAGTGCACTTGTTAACCTAAAGGTTGTAGGTTCAGACCAACAATGGACGAACACAATTGTGCCCTTAAGCAAGACATGATAACTCCAGAAGGATTGTACCAGAAGTACGTCTACAGTAAGTCAGTATTTAGTCGCTAGGTGAATCTGATTTGTATAGTTTGGTCCAGATGCCTGGAAACCATCACAGCATCAGGTTCTCATCTTTCCTCAAAGCCTGTCAGTTCGAACCCTCCTCCTTCAGAATGAAAGGATTAACAAACTTCAACCCTCATCTTCACACATTCTTCTAGAAGAGACCCTCCAACTCCCCGCCAGCTGGCATATGCCTCATTTAACTCCAGCCACGGCATCATATCAACTTTCTCCTCGCTTTTAAGGGCAGAATGAGTCCCGCTGCTTTTGTTCCCAGGAATGCAGAGTAGAATGGCTTAAACATGTCGCTTTAGAGAAGCAGGGCAAGGCTTTTGTAAGCAATTAGACTCCGTGGTTTTAGAACGCCTGTGAACCTTCTGCAGCATCCAAAACGGTTGTCGCGCTTTCAAAAGAGTTGACACATTAGAGCAGGTGGAGGAATATTGCTGATCCAAGGGTGTTTGATAGCTTCGCTTTGAGCTGTGGTACTAAATTAGAAGTTTACAGCGAGTTTGGTGACTAATAACCTCCTTTTTCCGCTGTATCGTAAATGGAAACGAACACCCAGAGCTTCCTGTGTGTTTTTTATGGTCTCTTTCAAATGCAACCAAAATAAGACACATCTGAATCATATTTGGTTTATATAGACGCATGATGTGTAACGCATTCACTACACTCTTAAAAATAATAAATGGCATCAATAGTTCTGTGAAGAACCTTTAACATCCATGGAGCCTTTCTATTGCACACTGGTTCTTTATGATGGAAAAAAGTTCTTCAGATTATTGAAAATGATTTTTTTGAAGTACTCTTACCAGAACCAAATTTGATATGAAAATGGAACCATGAAATAGAACCTCTTTTTTATTGGCATTGATGGTTCCATGAAGAACCTTTAAAATCCATGGAGCCTTTCCACTTGACAAAAGTTCTTTAGAATATTTTCTTCACACTTAGAAAAAAAAATCTTTTAAGAACTGTTCACTGAAAGGGTTAACCCTATGTGTAAAAATAATCTTTTACAACCTTTCTTTTTTAAAAGTGTAGGAAAAAAGTCTCTTGCAAGTTATGTGCTTCAAAAGGAAGGCATAAACAAACATGTTCTTTGTCATGTTTGGGCTTGGTCTGTTTTTGGTGGTCTTGGGAGGGGGTTTATGTGAAAGAGAGGAGACTCATTTGAAGGGGGATTTGAAAAGGATGGCTGAAGAATGTCTCTCAATGAATAGGCTTTGTTAGCGCTGAAGCTGCGGCCCATCCAGTGATCAGACACTTGAAGTTCCATCTGTTGTGGAGATCTGTAGATTAGTGCGTTATCACCGTCTTTCCCTCTCCTTGGATTTCTCTCTCGCACTCTTACCGTCTCCCACATCAGATACGGAGCTGATAACCTCTCGCTTGTCTGGTTTATTACAGTTAAATCCTCTTCAACCACATGCAGTACATCCACACTGAGACCAGCGATGCTTTTGTTCCTGCTCATTAGTAGTTTATCACTGTGGCCATTGTTTCCGTAGTGTGTCTGATGCATTATGAATGTTAATGAAGACTAAAAAAGCAGCCAGACAGATTGTAGTATGTTTAGTGTTACCTCCTGTTGGGATGAAGCAGAGAGGCTGCAGCTCAGCTCATTAGCATACAGTAGTTATAGTAACGTAAAGGGGGCGTGTCTCTGATTGTCACACCCCCCGAGGGTTTCTGGGGTGGTGGGTCGCACACATTCCTGCCCATGCCACTGATAGCTGAAATAGTTTACATACAGACACAAACAGCCACCCAGACTCTTTCTCTCATCCGCACTGACTTTACGGTTCCAGATGTCAGGGGTTTGCTTGTATAAGCAGTTGTGATTGAAGGCAACTTTCTCTTAATGAGTGAATCATATGAAGAAAAATAAATAAATATATATATATATATATATATATATATATATATATAATATAGTACACATATATATACATATATGAATACACATATATATACATATATGTATACACATATAATATAAATGGTTGTGATTGAAGGCAACTTTCTCTTAATGAGTGAATCATATGAAGAAAAAAAACAATATATATAATAATTATAGTACACACATATATATACATATATGTATATATACATATGTAGTAATAGTACCATTGTATGTATATGTATATATATATATATATATATATATATATATATATTATATATATATTACAGATTTTTAATATTTTTTATTTATTTTTAATTAATTTACATTTTTATTTTATGTACATTTTTAATATAATTTTTTTTATATTACAATAATAAATATATATTATAGTATTATTATAATTTAATTTGTAATTACAATTTAATTACAATTCAATTTAATTATTACAATTTAATAACTAAGTATATTCAATTGTCAAAAAAACTACTATTACACTTTTTATTACACTTTTATAATACATTATATAATACATTTATTTAGGTATTAGTATATTACAGTATATTATGTAACAATATATAATTAATTATAAACCTATATTTTTATATAAAAATGTGTATTCTTTTTATATTTTTAAATGATTTATATTTAATAATAATAATAAATGTTAGCTTATTTATTTTGCATTTTCGTGATGACAATTGGGATGGAAATGAACATAGTTCTCATGAAAAAAAAAAAAAAAAGTCTGAATTTTTTTTCTTTTGATTTTGGGTTAAAATATGACTTGGACATGCTCTTTTGACAGTCTTGGTGAGATTCATCCTAATATGCAGCGCATAACATTGATGCTTTCTGCTTGGTTAGCGATTGGTGGAAATGCTTGTTCGTGCACTGTTTGTTCATACTCCACAGATGTGAAGCATACTTGACTTACCAGTGACATTCAATCCAGTTTGCCGGTCTGAAAGGTTTAGCCAAGCTGCTTCCTGGTACCTCTCGTGGGAGGCATCAATTCTGAAAGTGTTTTCTTGTTTACTTGTTGGAATGGTAATGAGAAGTCAACTTAAATACAGCAAGATATCACCACCGTCAACACTGTGTGAACGACTTTGGCCCTCAGTCGTTCAGAATTAGTCATGTAACCTTATGAGGAGATCAAAGTGAAGGAAAAGGTTTGGGTCTCATGATTTCTGTTCGTTTTTAGCTGCTTTTAACTTTTCCTTTATCCGTGACATTCCAGGAGGGCGATGCTAGAGTTATGGAGTGCCAGAGAACCCTTTGGGAGTCTTTCTCATTTAGGTCTGACTACATTAACCTCCACCTCTGAAGCTGAGAAGGTCTGGTCCACCTCTATAAATATTTTCCAGAATTTCTCAAATTCTTCATCGCAGACCAAGGGCGGCTTCCACTCTTGAAGTGACATCTGGTATAATTTTTGGTCGGTGTGTATGCAGGGGCAAACACAGGAAAGGGAGGGAAGAGGAAAAGGTAGTCTCGATATGCCGCTCTCCTGTTTTCCCTCCCTCGCTCCGACTCTTTGCCCTAGGTGCGGCCAGCTGTGCTGTGAAATGTAATCCCCCCCAGTTTTTTTCTGCGTCGTTTCCCTGAGCCCCAAACCCTCCCTCTTTCTCTCATTTACAGGATGTAATTGCAGGAGACCGTCTAAAGCTGCCACATGGTGTTCAGGAAAGACTTTGACCGGCCATAGCGGTCAGTCAGATGGACAGATGAAGTCCTCCTGTAGTAATGCTCCATTAACTTTCGCTGTTGCAACATTTCCACATCCTGTTTATATAGTTTGCATGTGTTTTGCAAAAAGTTTGCGCTGCTTTTCAGCAACTCTTTTTAGTACACTAGGAACGGTCACTCAACTGTACATTCATTTCTTCTGATACTTCTGATAATAATAGTTATGTATATATAATTTTTACTATAATATAATATGTATATCTATCTATCTATCTATCTATCTGTCTTTAGTTATTTATTTTAAAAAATATACACTGTTCAAAATTTTGGGCTCAATAAGATTTCTTTCTTTCAGAAATTAAGAAATTAATGTTTTTATATTCAGCAAAGATGAATTAAATTAATCAAAAATTGCAATAAAGACATTTATAATGTTACAAATATTTCTATTTTAAATCAGTTCTGTTCTTTTGAACTTTCTATTCATAAAAGAATCCTGAAAAATAAATCCAGTTTCCAGAAAAAAAAATTAATCTATTAATCATGAAATCTAGTTGTCTGAAAGAGCACCATGGCTTAACATATTAGGGCTTGTGCATTAACTACCAGGCCTCTGTTACAGTTGTATCCTGAAGCATTGAGCTGCAAGATTAGAATTAGATAGAAAGTCGACATTTAGTGAGACTTATTGCAGGCAACCTTCCGGCAGATCAGTCCTCTGTAGCATTTTCCAGCAACTTTATATTGAGGAATGACAAAAGAAATTGCCTTCTCAGCCTATTACGTAATGACGTGGCATATTAGATGATAAAATAACACCTACTTTGCCATTAACCAAAAATCAAGCTAGGTTCCGTGAAACGTAAAGCAGGATTTCAGAAGTCATTCCTCTGAATCAGAAGCTGCCACAGATCTTTGGAAAGCGATGTTAGGAGTCTCTTGGCTCCGGAGGGAGCAGTATTTTGTAATAGTCAGCATTAAGGCTGGAAGGTTACAGTGTGATGTAGGAATGGTTTCCATATGAGTGCACTTGGAGTACAGTAGAGTCATCTGGGCCTCAGATGGAGTCACAGACTGCCTCTCCTTCACCGCTGGTAAAGACGCTGTCACAACATAGTGCCCACACTCTGTATTTGTGTATGTCTAAGTGCACATGTGCAATATAACGTTTTTGACTATTTGTACAAGAACGTGCAAGGGTGTTTGTGTGTATGTGTGTGTGTGTGTGTGTGTGTGTGCGTCAAAGAGAGGCTGGTTTCTGAGGTCGCTGCCATGTGGTTTAATTATATGCTTGTAGAGTTTATGCGACGAAGTGGGCTGCCGTAGGTAGCAGTTAGACAGGCAGACATGAGCACAAGTGACCATCAGCTGATTGTTTAGACTCTGTGTGTGTGTGTGTGTGTGTGTGTGTGTGTGTGGGGTTATAGAGTCGGGTACATCTTTATCTCATCCAGAGGGTCTCTTGGAGCGTGTACTCATGATAACACACTCTTCGGGTTTGTTACGGTCACTAAATTCCTCCTAGTGCGGACGGACGCCATTCTCTGTGATCTGCGGCTGCATATCTTTGTCGGTTTACAGCTCTCTGTTTGTGCTCGGAACAATAGCGTAAGATCTTCAGGAGAGTGGAAGCAAGCATGAGGAGCCCCTGCTGGTTTGTGTCCTTCTCTACGAGGTAAACGCACAAATTATTTGTTTATTTATTCTCAGTGTAATTGTAGTCTATTTCCTCTCGCTAGTCTATATTGTATCCTGTAAGCTATTGTTTTAGCAAATGAGGCATTGTGTGTGTACGAGTCTGTGGGATGCATCAGCTGTGGAACAATCATCCTCAGTTCACTCAGCTTGATTATAATTCCAGGGTGTTGGAATTTTTCTGGAGTGTGTACATGTGTTTTCTGGAATGGGATTTTTTCGAATCCAGTGTGGGCATCTGTTTAAGTCTCATCTAGCACCGAAAGGCCAAGGGTGACCTCTGCAGCCTTCACACGACAAGCGCTCTTTCACTTTTTCTGGGTCATATGGATTAAGTCCAGGGTGCTCAGCATTCCTGAGTGTAAGCCTAGCTGGCCTCTAAAGGGCAGTCACCCTCTGCGCATTCATATGCTAATGAGACCTGTGCCACTATGGGTAATATTCTAATGTGATGGATAATGCTCAAACAAATGATATAGCACATGTAGTTTTTGGTTTCAATTTGTCACCCCTTTAGAGTAGAAATTCTTTTGTGAATTACAACTTTGATTGATTTTTTAAAAATAAAGTGTGTAATATCGGGTGAGAACTAGGGTGAGAAGGGTCTTGGAGGGACTGATGTAAATCAACTCGGCATATTAAATAAAATGAAAATGCATCTGTGCTGTTTCAGCAGATGTCAACGCATTTATATAGAGCAGTGTTGTTACTGTTAACTGACATTATTAAAAAATGTTTTTTAATAATTGAAATAAAGCTGAAAATAAAATATCACATGAAATACGTAAACTTAAAAAACTTGACAATTAGATATTTATTAGTGAATCTGAAATAAAAAATAAAGATAAAAAGAAATAAATAAAAATGACAAAAGCACATAAATTACTAAAACTTAACCTAAAATTCTAAATGAAAGCTCATTTAAAATATTATTAAATACTCTAACAGTAATACTAAAAGAGGTCACATTCTCCAGTGTTATTTAGTACGGCATGTGTGTCTGGGCTCCAGAACTCAATTTCTATATGTAATTAATTTTTTTACCCTCAGCATCTATTTATTTATTTATTTGAAACTGGAGTTTTATTAAATGTTGTTGAAATAAAATTAATTTTGTTATTCTGATAATGATGCTGGAGCTGTGGCATAGTGTTTAGTACATTCAGATGTAGAGCTCATATGGGAAATGTAAGCTTGAGTCAGGCTTGCGACTTTACCCTATCCCATAGATCTTCAACCCTGCTACTGCGGACCTACTTTCCTGCAGAGGTCAGGTCCAACCCTAATCAAACACACCTTAACCAGCTAATCAAGGTCTTCAGGATCACTTAAAATGTCACAGGACAGGTATGCTGAAGCATAAATAAACTTTGCAGGAAAGTGGGTCCCCAGAGTTGAAGACCTGTTCCCCCTCTTCTTCCCATAATTTCCTTTTCTCTGTGAGTTGTATGTACACAAGTTTTACACTTGATGATCTTTGCGTTAGTATATCTATACTTTATAGAAGAGTTTTGTCTCTCCAGGATGTTTCCTGGTGGGTGGAGTAGGAGCGGGAGAACAATGCTGTGATCGTTTACACCTTACACTGTTATTGTTACTGTCTCGTTGCAGAAGCACACACCCACAATAAGAAGTGTAGCTTACACAAACATGTCAATATACATTCATTCATAGACTACACCATAATAAACGCATTTAGACAGTGACATTTCCATGATCTCATTCTCTCACCCACCACACCAAAAGCCTAAATGCAGCTCTTACACTCTGGTAGAGCGTAGATTGCTATTTTCAGATGCTTTGGTTGTAGTGTTAATTCTGTGGCAGGTCTTTCTCTTGAGCTCCAGGGCAGGGTGGGAGATGGGAGCAGTTCTTGGGCTCTACCCCAATGAAGATGCTCACAGCAGGCTGTGGTGGCCTAGGTTAACCCATAAATGCACACACCTCCAGAATCACGACACACCACTGACTCTAGGGTCTGTGAAGTGGGCTGAGGGGATGAAAGGATTGATGGATACTCCAGTCCAAAGAAGCCACTTCTCCTGAGCTCCAAGTGTTTATTACGTTTTATTGGCCTTGGTAAAGAAATGCAAAAAAGAGGCAGAGAGATGTTGTTCATTTGTTTAATTACACTTTACTGTGAGAAGAAAAAGGCTGGGTTTGACCTTTGACCTAGGGAAACTGGCCAGCAGTTGTGCAGTTGTACATTTCCTCACCTAAAGGCAAAGTCAACAGACCTACCAAAGAATGTGACACACTTGGCACAGGACTTTTTTGAGGACCTTGGCTGCTTGATTTAGTGGGATCTCTAGACTTTATTTTGACATGCTAGGCCTATTTGTTGCATGATTTAAATAAACATGGAAACACTTATTTTCTTAGAAGAAACCACTGTAAATTCTATTTATGCGTCCTCATGTCTTCTGTTAGTAAAATATATTGTTTGCTGGTCTCCTCTAGGGGCTGTTTGTGGGTGGGGAAGAGATCAAAAAGGTTAAATAACAGAGCAGCTTCGACACATTTCCATTACATCCCCCTCCACTGTGATTTTACTCTTGATGGGTGATATGTTTTTAATAAACATCTCATTCGGGAATGTTTTTTAAACACAGACAGTTTGACTCGAAGCTCTGTTAATAATTCTCCTCTAGTAAACACTTTTGACATGTTTGGGAATTGGAGGGCTTTTGTATTGTTGCAGTTCATCCTAAATAGTATGCAAGATAAGAATTACTGCGTCAGTATGTTGATGCTAGTAAGCTAAATGGGCCTGAATGATTTTTTTTTTCTTTTTCAACTGTACTACCCACAACTTTTTGCACAACACAAGTAGACAAGTGCAGAGGAATGCAAGGTTGAAGCTCTCCCATTTTTAAATATGCAGTCACCTGAAAGTAAAGAACTACAAGTATCCAAAAATCGTCTCCTATACACTCATTCTCTATTTCGGATATTAATTCACTAATATAGTCCACTTGAAAGAGTGAAAGAAAATGTGTGAGCAAATTCAGACACCCAGAAGTGGTCCAGAAGATGTTGCCATCTGCCGAAACAGGAATTTGGCATGACCCTCACATTGGTTATACCGAGCTGTTGAGTGTACATCATTTATACACTCCTTATTGTGGTGCATCATGGGATTGAGTGAGTACACTCAACAATATCCATTAAGTACACCACAACAAATGGGTATCTCTTCAATTTAAGCTTATGGCAGGGGTGTCCAAACTCGGTCCTGGAGGGCCACTGTCCTGCAGAGTTTAGCTCCAGCCCCAATGAAAAACACCTGAAGCTAATCAAGGTCTTACTAGGCATACTTGAAACTTCCAGACATGTGTTGAGGCAAGTGGGGAGCTAAACGCTGCAGAACACTGGCCTCCAGGACTAAGTTTGGACACCCCTAGGTTATGAGTGCTTCGGACATGACTTTTGCTTGCACACAGTGTCATCAGGCCTCTTGCAAGGCTGCCTACTGAGATGCCCGAGTGAAAGGCATGCCTCTGGCGTCAATTTCCGTGAGTTAAATTCATGTGCGTAAGCACATGTTTTGAACTGGGCCCCAGCCCCAGAGCCTATCTAATGTATTGAGAGTGAGAAAGGTAGGATTGCCAATGTGCACAGCTTTACAGGACACAGCAGCTTGCATAGACAAAGCTACCGGAGCGACCCTGGTGTGTGTGAGAGAGCAGAGAACAGTGACAGCAGGGGTCCCTCTCACATACAGTACTTAAAAACACAGAGAAGTTCTCTGGTCATAAACCAAACAAACATTCACATGTCTGTTTTTCTTCCATATTTCACTGTGTCTTAACCAGGCTCCTGTGACAAGTGCCGAATAATTTGTCAGTTTCTTGTTTTGTCAGTTTGAGCACAATACTTGACTAAGGTTTGGACCACTCATTGGTCCAAATCCTACCCCATATAACTAAATGTTGAACATCAAATCTATTCTGATTAGATTCTGTTTTTATGTATTTACAATTTTGTTACTTTGCAGTAGAATTAAGCTTTTGGAGACAACATGATGCACAAAAGTGTCCTAGGCAGCATGGAGTGCAGTGGTACTTCCATGCAGTGGTATTTCCTGTAGTGGTCGAACTGAGAGACACAGATATAATTAGTATTGATTAGTTAACTGGGTAGGTCAGAAATGGGGCTAGTAGGACCTGGTCATCCACATTGATTCGTATTGGACTGTACATTCTGTTTGTCAGAAATAGTCTGTTTCTGTCATGGATATCTGTAAGTGATGGGTCACGGGTATGGGCTCTTTAATGTGCGGGGCAGTTTCTGTACCGCAGTGGGGGCAGAAGAGAGGAAGTATACAGGGTACTACTGAGACCACACATTCTAGAGGTCAGGGTGCATAGGTCAAAGGTGACTGAGAACGTTAATCTCTCTGTGTGTACTTTTGTGTGTGCTTTAGTGTTTAGTCTAGGTGGGTTTTGTGTCTAGGAACCAGAATGGATGTAGTAGTTTCTGAAATGTCAAGCCTGAAATGCACCTCTGACTTCTGGAAGAATCCCCACACAGGCGTTCTCATTTCAGTGAGCATCGAGGCGCAAAGCAAGAAATGGGACACCATGTCCTTGTGGACTTCTACAGGCATTCCAAGAAACGCAAGTCCGTAAGACCGATCAAGTGCACCATTTGGAACAGGGCCTGGGTAGAATATAGTATATTCTTGCTAACCAGTCAGACCTTGACCTCGGTGAGGACATGCCATTTATAAAGCACCGCACTTGCTCACTGAAATGAGAACGCCCTGTGTGGGATTTTCAGGAAGTCAGAGGCATTTCAAACTTGATTGACATTTCCGAAACTCACACAATATCCATTCTGGTTCCTAGACACAAAACCCACTCCAGACTAAACACTAAAGCAATACACAAAAGTGGCCACACAGCCAGAGAGATTAACGTTTCCAGTCACCTTGGACCTATGCACTTGACCTCTGGAATGTGTGGTCTCAGTAGTACCCTACAAGCTTCCTCTCTGTCTCCACTGTGTACAGAAGCACTGCCCCGCACATTAAAACCAAGGGCCCGTGACTCATCACTTACAGATATCCATGACAGAAACAGACTATCCTCATGAGCTTATCTGCTAAATTGCTCAATGACACATTGAGTCAAACAACACCAGGCTTCTATTACATAATTTCCTACATTAAATAAATGATTAAATGAAGGAAGTGATTTTAGATAACGTGTACAGGAAGTTGATCTGTAAATGCCTACTGCTGGTGATTCACTTCACTCATAGGTAGCACCTTGTACCAGAACTAAGGTGTCAAGGTTTGTCTGGTTAACATAACCATTATTAGCCAACTCAAGTACCGCTGAGATGAATGGGAATGTTAACATATATCTTTCTCCAGGTCCTATACACCTCCTTGGCCAGAACTTTGTTCTCTTGTTCAACACTTCAGGTTCTTGGCTGGAGAACATGTTGGTCACACACCCATGAGCGTGCCGTTCCTGCAACCTGAGTCCCAATTGGACACAATGAGTCTGGGGTGAACTCGATTCATAACAAACCTGATATGAGGAAAGACCTTTCCAACAATTTTCAATCTACAATGGCAGCAATCAGGACTACACCTTGTGGAAACAATGCCCACATGACAGCAGGCAATAATAGAATAATTTTAGATACAAGCATGTCCTCTGAGGCCAGTAAGAGGTGACGTGAGGGTTTGTTGTTTAGCTCTGAGCTCCATTGATGGCTTTATCATCAGTGATCTGCAAAGGGCTTGTGGCCAGGGCCTTCACACAATGCGAGAGCCTGTGGAGGACGCAGAGTGAGAGAGAACGACATGGTAACCCCTGTGGGAATCTGTTGAGAATGAGTGGCTCATTGCCAGCTCTCATGAGACTCTCACTGGCTGAAAAACTGAAGCCGAACACAAAAGAGAAAGCCACCCCTGCTGGGAACAAGGGAAACGTAAGAGGAGGGCTTCATTAATTACTGGGAGAAAGGTAAATGGAGGGAGGGAGACGGGACGAGAGGAAGAGAGGGTGGCCACTGAAATCCAATGCAACGCCACAATAGGAAGCATACTGTATATTTAGGACAAAGTGTGTGTGGACCGAGGTCAATAATACCTGGAGAAAGCCATCCCAGCATTCCTATTCATCTCAATGGTAATTGCTCAGCTGGCACAGGACTCTCAAAAAGTCCTTGATTTGAAATTTGCTCATGGGCACTCTGGATGCAATTTTATGACCCAATCACCTGTGACATAAAATGCTGTGTGACTAATCACTTTGTAGAGGCGGGAAATGATGTCATGACAATCCTGATGGGCGGATGTCACCACAAGAACATGCACAGGCCCAAACCTTTTACTATTCTGAGTTACGCCCTGTCCCAAATGACACTCTAAATCTTTGCGGTGCTCATCCGATTCTACGCTTGCAAAAGTGAGCATCGAGGCGCAAAGCAAGAAATGGGACACCCTACGTCCTTGTGGACTTCACAGGCATTCCAAGAAACGCAAGTCCGTAAGACCGATCAAGTGCACCATTTGGAACAGGGCCTTGGTATGAATATAGTATATTCTTGCTAACCAGTCAGACCTTGACCCCTCGGTGAGGACATGCCATTTATAAAAGCACCGCACTTGCTCACTGAAATGAGAACGCCCTGTGTGGGATTCTTCAGAAGTCAGAGGTGCATTTCAAACTTGATTGACATTTCCGAAACTCACACACACATCCATTCTGGCTCCTAGACACAAAACCCACCTAGACTAAACACTAAAGCACACACAAAAGTACACACAGAGAGATTAACGTTCTCAGTCACCTTTGACCTATGCACCCTGACCTCTGGAATGTGTGGTCTCAGTAGTACCCTGTATGCTTCCTCTCTTCTGCCCCCACTGCGGTACAGAAGCACTGCCCCGCACATTAAAACCATACCCGTGACCCATCACTTACAGATATCCATGACAGAAACAGACTATTTCTGACAAACAGAATAACACAGTCCAATACAGATCAATGTGGACAAACCCAGACCTACTAACCCCATTTCCATCTGACCTACCCAGTTAACTAATCAATACTAATTATATCTGTGTCTCTCAGTTCGACCACTACAGGAAATACCACTGCATGGAAGTACCACTGCACTCCATGCACTGCCCACCAGGACACTTTTTGTGCATCATGTTGTCTCCAAAAGCATAATTCTACTGCAAAGTAACAAAATTGTAGAAGTAACAAAACAGAATCTAATCAGAATAGATTTGATGTTCAACATTTAGTTATATGGGGTAGGATTTTGGACCAATGAGAGTGGTCCAAACCTTGGTCAGAGGTATTGTGCTCAAACTGACAAAACAAGAAACTGACAAATTATTCGGCACTTGTCACAGGAGCCTGGTTAAGACACAGTGTGAAATATGGAAGAAAAACAGACATGTGAATGTTTGTTTGGTTTATGACCGAAACTTCTCTGTGTTTTTAAGTACTGTATGTGAGAGGGACCCCTGCTGTCACTGTTCTCTGCTCTCTCACACACACCAGGGTCGCTCCGGTAGCTTTGTCTATGCAAGCTGCTGTGGTCAGCAAAGCTGTGCACATTGGCAATCCTACCTTTCTCACTCTCTCAATACATTAGATAGGCTCTGGGGCTGGGGCCCAGTTCAAAACATGTGCTTACGCACAGCAATTTTAACTCACGGAAATTGACGCCAGAGGCATGCCTTTTCACTCGGGCATCTCAGTAGGCAGCCTTGCAAGAGGCCTGATAACACTGTGTGCAAATGACAAGAGTCATGTCCGAAATCACTCCCCATAACCTAGGGGTGTCCAAACTTAGTCCTGGAGGGCCAGTGTTCTGCAGCGTTTAGCTCCCACTTGCCTCAACACACATGTCTGGAAGTTTCTAGTATGCCTAGTAAGACCTTGATTAGCTTCAGGTGTTTTTCATTGGGGCTGGAGCTAAACTCTGCAGGACAGTGGCCCTCCAGGACCGAGTTTGGACACCCCTGCCATAAGCTTAAATTGAAGAGATACCCATTTGTTGTGGTGTACTTAATGGATATTGTTGAGTGTACTCACTCAATCCCATGATGCACCACAATAAGGAGTGTATAAATGATGTACACTCAACAGCTCGGTACTAACCAATGTGAGGGTCATGCCAAATTCCTGTTTCGGCAGATGGCAACATCTTCTGGACCACTTCTGGGTGTCTGAATTTGCTCACACGTTTTCTTTCACTCTTTCAAGTGGACTATATTAGTGAATTAATATCCGAAATAGAGAATGAGTGTATAGGAGACGATTTTTGGATACTTGTAGTTCTTTACTTTCAGGTGACTGCATATTTAAAAATGGGAGAGCTTCAACCTTGCATTCCTCTGCACTTGTCTACCTGTGTTGTGCAAAAAGTTGTGGGTAGTACAGTTGAAAAAGAAAAAAAAAATCATTCAGGCCCATTTAGCTTACTAGCATCAACATACTGACGCAGTAATTCTTATCTTGCATACTATTTAG
>JAFVLL020015445.1:43813-96206 GCA_021397915.2 Tor tambroides
GTCCTTCAAGGGGAACTTTTCAAAGCTCCCACCACAACTTTGAGTCTGATGTTTAGTTTGCTTTGATTTGAAAATATGTATTTATTTTTCCCGCCGTTGGCTGAATGATGACAGCTGACGTGTGTTTTGCAGGACGTGTGACATTTTAATGAGTCGGCCATTTTGGCCTAAGGTCCCAGCCTGGCATCTGTCCCTTTCCTTACTGAAAATACACGCATGCCAAATAATGTGCATGTAGTTTGTCATCCATTTCTATACCAAGGGAAACCCTCCACAACATAAGTCTTTGGGTTTTTTTACCACAAAAAGTGCTTCCATCATAGTTCCCTCATGAAGCAGAAAGACATGAACCGAACTGCTGTGAAAATGTAGCAAAACCACAAATGAACCTGAAAACTTAATCTGTCTCCAAAATGTCCACATACCCTCTCTGTTCCAAAATGTAGTGAGCTTCCTACCTAGACAGCATCATAGACTCAATCCTAATGCAGGCAGCAACATAACAATTACTTCCTAAGATAACGTATTTTGGTCAATATCTTAGGCGGCAACATATGTTTGGGTTTTTTTTGTAAACAATGCAGTCCCAGAATGTATTATGAAATAAATCAAAATGCTGAACGAGTCGAAATAAATGGTGTTTATAAATATAATTCATATGGTAAAATAGTTTATTCTAACCCATTATTTGCATGTTTTGTATGTTTACGTTTGTAGTATTGCAGTTAGCTTAGCAACATGCTAACATCAAACTCTATTGGAATCAATAGTGAAAGTTATTAGTGTGACGTGTGGAGATTGTTAATCAGTCACTTATTAGGTTCCATAATTCTTAAGAGGCTGCTGCCTATGTAGCTCACTAGGTTTTGGAACAGCACTTCAACAAATCATAAAGATCCAGAATTTCCAAAGGCGTTACTGAAAAGTCACACATCACCCTTGTTTTTTTTAAAACCTAACATTACTGTTTACAAATGAGTTTGAGTATAACTATAAAACCAACAAACAAATAAGGACTTTGATGGATTTGGTGTTCATTATAAGGTCTTATCTGCATTGAATTAGTTCTCTGAACGTCTCCATACAGTATTGTTTGGCGAAAAGCTTTGCTTAATGCCATTAGGCTGCATTGTCTTTAGCTCTAAGCTACTTTGCACTGACAATAGCCCTAAACCCAAGTCAAAGGAAAGGGAAGCTTCTCTTGCTATTGTGCCGCTTTGCACAAAATTACTTAATTAGCAAACGCGCAAACTGTTACTTCAAGACAATTTGCATTGGATACACAGCACATTATGTGCACTCTGTGAGGTTTTGTGTACACAGCTCTTGTAGTAGCAGCACTTTGAGCTAGTGCTTTGTTTGGAAGATTAGATTAGTTTTCCTCCCTCATTCATTTCCTATTACAAAGGCTTTTTGCACTGCATTTGGTATTTTTTTTATATGTTTTTCTAATAAAAATATCTAAAATAAGGAAAAGGTCCTTAAAACAAAATCAGTTTACTATTTTGTATAATAATATGTACTTGTATTAAAGAATTTATCCTCAGTGAAGTTTATTTTTTCAACTCCACTGGCATTTTAAAGCATTTTTTAATTGTTTTTGCTTTTAAATAAGAAAAACATGAATATGGTTTAAAAAATACTGATTTTGCAGTGTTTTTCACTACATATTATGCTTTATGAATGTAAGTCATGTGAAACCATGTCGTCTCAGGTAAGTGTGTGTCATGACACTCCCCACGGGGTCTGTGTGTGTGTTTTTTGCGTAGTTATGCTGCCCTCGATGGTGTTGCATAAATCGACAGTGCAGCCGTACCAGCGTGGGTTCTACTGCGCGGACGACAGTATCCGCTACGCCTTTAAAAACAGCACTGTGCCTTCTTCTGTGCTGACAGCCGTGGGCCTCCTCCTGCCCATTGCCAGCGTAAGTGCCCCACAGAGGGGCCTCACACAGGGGACATGGGGCCAGGCGAGTGGGGCAACTGCATGGGAAATGAAGTCTTTTGAGAGAGTTATTATAGTATATAACCTAGGAGAAACTGCTAGTGCATAGTGCCAATCACAGACAAACATTAACTATGTGTAGCCATTCACTTCTCTCAGAAGCCGAGCTACCATGTCAGACCCCACTCCCCTGCCTGGTATTTCCCATAATCCTCCGCTGCCGTGTGCTGTGCTGTGCCGCTACCTGCGTGTGTCTTTCTGTGACTGACCTGAAATCTCTCTCTCTTTCTCTCTCTCCCCACTCTCTCTCTTTGTGTGCGTGTGTGTGTTTCGCTGTAGCTGGCCTGCCTTTCCTGATAATTGAAACTAGCACAATCAAGCCGTACCATCGCGGGTTTTACTGCAGTGACCAGTCCATCCAGTACCCGGAAAAAAACGGGGACACCATAAGTGATGCCGTGCTCTGTGCCGCTGGCATTCTAATTGCCATCCTCTCTGTAAGTTCCTCTCTTATATATATATATATATATATATATATTCATATAAATATACCACTAATTCATATAAACATCCCATCTTCATCCCTCACACCCTATTAGACCATAAATATTAGTCAAATAGGCTAACTGTAGAACTAAATGGTGACTTATAGTAGATAACTCTACCCATAATCCTTTTTAAATCTATTAACCAATCCTCCCCATCCCATCTTTTTATTTAAAATATTTGAACAACTCAACATCAAGAGTTTTATCATGGTCAGGGCTATCGCTGTCTCTCTGTCTCGATCTTAGTCTCTCTTTTCTGTTCTGTCTTCTTTTGTCTGCATGTATTTTGTGATAAATCGCTCTTTTTGTGTTTTTACTTTTTTAAAAGTAATTCTCAAAAACAGCAATGCCGAGTTACTGTATAAAATGTTATAAATCAGTAATATAATAATAGAAACCTTGTGAAAAAGAAGTACACTTTAGCATACTTTTAAACAAGAGTGCTTATGAAAATAATATATTTTTATAAAATAGACATAAGTGTAATGATTTCCTGACAAATGCTGACAAGCATTTATTTAAATTAAAATGTTGTAATTTCTATTGAAACTATCATCTATTTAAATATTTTTGTAAATAGGCATTTCAAATGATGAAGTTGCAATGTAGTACATTTAAAATATATTTACTTGATACAGTTCAAATGAAAATCAAATCATTCACATGTGATGTGTTAATAAGTGCAGTTCTTTAAAGGTAAATTTGCTAAATAAATAAATAAAATCTTAACGGTCCCAAAAAGTTTATTTCACCACAAAATCAAAAAGAAATTAACTAAATATGTTCTTGACAGATTTTGTGAAATGTGCTTAATTTAGTGAATTGAATTTGGGGAAAAAAGAGAAAAGCCTCGCAAAATTCAATTTAAGTGCAGATAAGTCTGGATAAGAGATTAAACCGCCCCACAGCTGCTGAGGTGTTGAATTAGTAGACATTCACAGCCTTTGTGACAGCTGCCAAAAGGTTAACCTCTTACAAATGAACCCAGTCACCTGGAGGACACATGTTCGACGAAGAACTAGAAGGAATGCAACATCAAACCAGATTACTTTTAGCTCTTGTGCAACTCCAAAACAATGTCTGAAAACAAAACTTCAACATGCCAGGCGATCCCCTTGTGGAATAAAGTGGTGGAGATGAGGGAAGTGGTCTTGCAGTAAAAGCCCCTGTAAACTGGCACGACACCAAACCATGACTCCATGGAGATCCCATATGGAGACATGCGTGCCTCACTGTCTGGAGTAGACATGTTCCCATGCTCAGCAATTCTCCTGATTAAAATAAGGACTGTGTGTGCATATATATATATATATATATATATATATATATATATGTGTGTGTGTGTGTGTGTGTTGGCACCCCTCACACAGCTGTAGTTAATTAGTGTCTCCAGTCCTAGTTTGGTTAGGCCTCAGGGAAAGAAGTCCCACTCTTCACTACCACCACAAGTGCGTTCCTCTACAGTTTGAAGAGAGAAAAGAAAAAGGAGAGCGAGAGATAGTAAATATCTCATTAAGGCATGGTTTATGTACTTCATAACCCATACCTCTTTGCTCAAATTTACGTCCTACTGGTTTCAAATGGTGCAGACCTCCGTTTTAAAATCCCATGCTCTAACTGCTTATATGAAAGCCATAACCTTTAGAAACATAATATGTTCCATATCATTAAAATATCACCAGCAATGGGCAGGCCATGCTCAGTCATAACCCAAGTTACTCGTTTTCTCTCATTTCTTTCACTCATTTCTTCTTGCTTTTTTTGATTAATGTGCTTTCCTAACTGGTACTTCATTTGCATGTTTGTCTAACTCCACCCTGCATGCCCTGACCACTGAAATCTAATCTCGATTATACAACGACACATTAATGTTTGTGGTATGACTTCACAAATTCACCATCACTTTATGATCTTAATGATATTGAGCTCTGTGCCAAAACCTAGTGAGCTGCCTTTATTGACAGAAGCCTACATAGGCATCATAACCATCACTGAACCTGATAAGTGAGCGATTTGGAAAACTATGTAGGCAGCAGCGCCGAGCATCACACAAATTTGTTTTGTTTGTTTGCTTTTAGCATGTTGTTAAGCTAACAGCATTGAAAAATACAAATATTGTGTGAAGTGGTTTTTAATACAATTTTACTGATACTTTTCAGTATTAATGAAACATTTACTCTTAACTGATCTTTGCACAATGCATTTGAATTGGCTTTTTCGTGATGTTGAATTTTGCTAGGTTTTGGAACAGAGCCTGTATGTAATGTTATTGTCAGCTATGAATAATTAATTTTTTTCCATTGTAAATGAACCATTCTCTAGATTGTGATTGGCGAATGCTACAGGATCCATTACCTGAACCAGGGCTCCAAATCTTTTGTGGGAAATCCATATGTCTCCGCCCTTTACAGACAAGTGGGCGTGTTCATCTTTGGCTGCGCCGTCAGCCAATCATTTACAGATATCGCCAAGGTCTCGGTTGGACGGATGAGGCCGCACTTCTTAGACGTTTGTAGGCCTGACTTCTCTACCATCAACTGCTCTCTGGGATATATTACTCAGTACAAATGTTCTGGAGATCCCAGCAAAGTACAAGAAGCCAGGTGAGATATTCAATCAACACTCACATGCACATGGGATAATAAAATGTCACAGTTTTGACAAAAATATTAAAAATAACTGTTTTCAACATTGAAAATATTAAAGGGATAGTTCTCCCAAAAAGGAAAATTCTGTCATTAATTGCTCACCTTCGTCCTAACCTGTAAGATCAGTCACCTTCGTTCATCTTCAGAACACAAATTAAGATATTTTTGATGAAATCCGAGAGCTTTTTGACCCTGCATAGACAGCAATGCAACTACCACGTTCAAGACCCAGAAAGGTAGTACGGACATCGTTAAAATAGTCCATGTGAAATCAGTGTTTCAACATTAATTTTATGAATCTACGAGAATACTTTTTGTGTGCAAAGAAAGCAAAAATAATTATCCAACTTTATTCGACAATTTCTCCTCTTCCGTGTCAGTCTTCGCTGTGCGTTCATAAGAGTACCTAAATATAAATATAATTAACATTAACATAATAAACAAATATATATATATATATATATATATATATATATATATATATATAATTTCTTTCTTTTTTTTAGAAATTTAATTAAATGTTTTAATGTATTTAATAATACATGTTCTTTTTTTTCACCCTACAGGAAATCCTTCTTTTCTGGACATGCTTCATTTTCGATGTACACCATGCTGTATCTGGCAGTAAGTACATGTACACTGTGAAGTGCTCTCACACTGTCACAGTTCTGTTATTTTACTAAAGAGCTGTTCATTCATGACTGTTATGTCTAGTATGAAACAGGGACCCTCTATCGCCCTTTCACCCTCCTCTGTGGGTATCTGAAATGTGGGTCAGTCTTATTTTCCTTGTTCATCTCCCGGATGGACACACTCCACCTGTTTTTATTTGTGCAGCTGTATAGACTTCCCTTCTCTCTGAAGTTGTCCTTCATTTCTCCCTCATTCCTTATGCTTTATTTTTATTCTCTTTTTGAATGGGTCACATACTTTTTCACACCAATTATGCAGAATCCCCAATATAGCTTTACATACACACAAAGGCAGATTTCGCTCAGCCTCCTGGAGTCTCTCACTGTATGTAAAGCCTCTTTCAAAGGCTTCACGGCCCTCCACTCCTCCCTCCTTTTATTCAAATCCTTTCTTTCTGCATCTAAATCATCAGCATCTCCACGGGCCCCTCCACCTTTCTCTTTCAGATGGCAGGAGGTGGAGCCACTCGGCTAATAGAGGTAGCCAGATGTTCATTCTCAGCGTTTTGAGAGATTATTTGAGAAAGTAAGGAGGGTGATAGAGAATATGTGCATTTGAGGCCACAAACCTGTTCAAACTCATGCAGGTTTGGTCCTAATGCTCTCAAAACAGCCATTAAATTAATGTGTGATTTTGACAGCTGGGCCTGATGCCCGAAACACTGACCTGAACACTTCCTATACAAGAGGAAGCAGTATGTTAAGAACCAGACCGATTGCAGGTTCTGTTAAGTGTTTTGTGACTAAAACAATCAGTTTTACACATAGACCTGCTGAATCTTAAACCATAGTGATTAGCCACAAGGCAGGAGAGATGTTAGCCAGTGTTACACATTATTATTCATGGAGAAAAGCAAGCATTGAGGAAAACAGGATTCTAATTTCTTCCAGAAACCTTCTTTATAACTTCAGTCACTGCAGTCTGAATTATCATCTTGATTTGAAAGCCTGGATTTGTCTCTGAGTGTCTCTGAGGGGCAAATTGTTCAGATTTTATCAGAAACCCTGGCCAGATTTCTCACAGCCGAAGCCAAAGTATAGTCAGAATCCATTATAAAATGTGAAAATGTGAATAGACTATTAAGTTAAGATACAGGTTGACTATCTAAGATTATTTTACCGTCTGTTCTTGGCCTTCAAAGTTAAAAACGAGCCAAGAGAGAACGCTCTGAGATATCTAAGCACAAAGCATGATAAACAGAATTACAGACCTGAATAAATCTGAAAAACAAGTGGAGGAAAGTGCTCTCTGAGTAGAGCGATCGAGCGAAACAGTCTTATTGACTGGAGCGTTACCGTTCCCGGTCTCGCTCCCTGTAATTATCTCAGTCTAGCTGTCATGCTTCATGGGTCAGACGCTGAAGTCATAATGAGAGCTCACACCAGTCTTGTGATCCCTTTTATTTGCACAAACGTAACCTAGGTCAAAAGTAGACAGCCTTTGTTCTCACCAAATTTGCGAATGAATCATTCTGGCACAGTACCTCAAAACAGAACCCACAACTGTTTCGTCAGTGACACGTATTTATAAATTTATTTCACTTTTTTTTGATGTTCCTTGTAAAAATAATAGTGGTTACATAGAAACCAAGATGAATTCCCATGAAGTCTGCACAATTTTTTTAAAGATTTTTTTTTTTAAGTTTTAAGATTTGCATTTTTAAGGCGCTCTACCAAATTATAATTGAATATTTTAACTGTATTCATCAAAAAATCATGAAAAAAATTATCACAAAAACATTAAGCGGCACATCTTATTTCAACATAAATTTCATTTTAAAATATATTTAAAAATTATAACATTTCACAATATTACTATAATTTTACTATATATTTTGTCAAAAAAGCCCATTATTCATGTTGAAGGGGTAGTGTTTTTTTCTCATATATATATATATATATATATATATATATATATTTAAGAAAAATGTTATGTTTATATATTCAATATATTTATATGTATTATATAAAATATAAGAATATAAATATATAAATGTATATACATGCAAATATTTTTAAAATATATACTGTATGTGTATTTAAATATACATAATAAATATACACAGTACACATACATATATTATGTAAACAAAAACTTTTATTTTGGATGCGATTAATTGCGATTAATTATATTATATATATATATATATATGTATATATATTCCCCATGGAGTTGTTCCCCAGATATTGAGATCATAGTCAGGTTAAGATACCTAAATGTAATAAGCTGAGCTATAATAAGAGCTCTGCCCCCTAGAGTGACTGCTAGTACTGTACATTTATGCGGTTGAATGGTGTATTCAAGGGTCTTAGTTGAACCACAGCATCCATGCAGCTCAACCTCATGTGCTTATTGAGTTGGAACAGCATATCAGTTTGTTCTGGAGAGCAAGTGTATGTGGGCATTTTGTGGGCAGCAAACTGGGTATTTCCTAGCCTCTCTGTGACCTCCACACTCCATAGTCCAGTGACTTCTGGTTTGGCTGCTGCATCACTGCGCCTCTCAAACTGCATGGTGATACAAGATGCTCTAGTTAGCCGTAGTGACCAGAGAACAGGCGGTGAGTGATATGAGACCATGGGCAGAGTAGTAACAAGCACAAACCACTCACAGGTGAGTCTTCTACCTGCTTGTTTTCAGGATTGTTTTTCTGTATGTTGTGGTCATTAATATGTGGCGAGGCTGCGTTGGCTTTGCAGTAATATTTTTGGTCCTGAGGTCAGGATAGAAAAGACTTTAGTGGTGAAGTTTGACTGTTTTCTACAAGAACTGGCAAGATTCAAATGCAAATACACTTCAGAATGACCCACAAAACCATGCACAGCGCCATGAAAAAGACCAGCCTTTCCTTTCAAAATATTGCAAAATAAGTATAGTTTTCCTCACACTCACCTTTTTTGTTAAGATGACATGATTTCTTATACCACATCTCTCTTGCTTTTTCTTTTTCCCTTACCAAGTTGGACTGAACATGCCATTTTGTGGCTGCTTATGACCTGAAGAAGTCAATTGCTGGGCTTAAAGAAAGAGTTTATTCATATTATTCCAAACCTGAATGACTTTCTTGTACAGAACACAAAAGGAAAAAAGCTTGATGACTGTACTGGTCACTCTTTTCCGTGCAGTGAACTGGGACTGAATCTTTCAATCTTAAAAAGGATGCAAAAGCACGTAAAAAGTATGAAATGAGGTCCATATGACTCAGATACTATATTCCAAATCTTTTGAAGTAATACAATAAATTTCAGCTGGAAATTAAAGTTGGTTTTGGCTTTAAAAATCTTGACTTCTGGCCTAGTTCTCTTGGTATGCTCGTGAGAGTTTATGTGAAAAGTAGCATTGTTCAATTCATGAATACATATTTTTACAGTCTGCTCTTTTTATTGAATCTTAATTCACGAAATATCTGAATGATTCATTCACGAACATGGCTGATTTGGTTTGAATACATAAAGGCATAGTTCACCCAAAAATTAACTCACCCTTATGTCGTTCCAACATTATAAGACTTGTTTAGCTTTGAAATAAAAATGAAGATATTTTTTAATGAAACCTGATAGATTTCTTTTCCTCCAGTGAAGCCCATTCTACCATAATTGACACTTTGAAAAATTCAAAGACAGGAGTTTATATGAATCGAGTGGTTTAATTCAAGTCCTTTGAAGATAATCACTTTATATGATTAACAGATTAAGGCTTTTATTCACATATAAAAATTCAATGCACATACATAGAACAGATCATATATGGCAAATCATAAATGGTTTGTTTTTGCGTCTGACACAGTCATGTTAGAGCCACCAAAAGAATCAGTGAGGTTTGTTCTCACATTATATGCATCTTATAACTTGCACGAGGCATATGAACCACTTTCATGACTCTTTTGTAGTGCATTTGAATCCTTTTTTAAACTTTTGAAAAGAATGACAAGCACAGTCTTCAGAATTTTTCTATCCATGGAAACTGATTTTTTTTTTAACAACATGAGTGTGAGTAAATTAATTTTTGAACACTAATCCTTCAATAGCCCACCAGGATCTTTTCCATTGTCCCATTTGATACCTCAGTATCAGATCTGATGGTACCACCCAGATCGCCTGCAGGGAAGAACTGGATGGAGACTGTCAGCGAGACAGAGTGTTATCTGCACAAGAGTGTGTTACTTCTCATAAGGGCACAGGGCGTGTGTATGTGTTTGTGTTTTGAGTTTGCATGTCGCTGGAGAATCTAAGACCACACCGTCTGCCATTCCTGCTGCCACCACCTCACAAAGCACAGAGATGAGAGAGCCATATACACCCCACAACGTCTGTGGCACGTTTGGCTTATCTGAGCTCTGATAGCAAGATGCTAAGAGGCAGATTTGATGGACTGTATCTGAGCCCTGAGGGTCTTTGTGTTCTTATCAGCTCTTGGATGCCTACGTGTGGAGAGGACCCCACTCTCGCCCTGAGGAACAGAGCCACTTTAAGAGTTTGGAGAAGTCACAGAACTCATCTCTACATCTCCAGACTCAGACATGCTGGCTTACAGCTCAAGAGATCAGCGTCCCTGTGTGTCGAATGTCACCCTTCCATGACCTCTAACAGTCCAACATATACCAGAACTCTTATCTTTGCCGTTTTAGTGTAGAAAAGATTTAGGGGTGCCACAAGTCCTGATACAAAAAAAAGTAGAAAATGCTTTTGAGAACTTAGAAAAATGCAGAATTCGTTGTTCTTTTCTGCCACTCCTGCGTGTGTAAATGAGCTTATTGTGGATGTTATCCAGAGGCCCTGGTTGTCTTGTTTGTGTTATGGCCACTTGTTGATTTTTAAAGTGAAATGACAATAGCATTCCACTCATTGTGCTCCATTGCGCAACATTCACAGTTGGTGAGAAAGAGAGCATGAGAATGTCACTGTTGGCTCTAAGGCTCAATTCTTTAATTTTGGAGAACCAATCTGCTATTTCCTCTATTTTCTGTTATTTATTAGGTTGGAAAATGCTGGAGGCCTTCATAAATAATTCGAACAGTAAACATAAAATTATTTTGTTCTCAGTTTGTCATCTCTGACGTGAGAAAAAAATCTTAAAAGGCAATAACAAAACAAAAACATAAAAAAAGAGGAAGGGAAAACCTCAGGGATTACTCATTCAGTTATTCATTTTAACAATCCTAATTTATTGATTCACTTTTGTAATTTAGTTTGCATTCAGAAATAAGCAAACAGACCTCTGTCTCCATAAACCACAGATCTGCGGTTGAAGAGCATTCCATTGCATTCACATGGCCTAATCAAAGATATTATTGACACATTTGTTTGTAAGGTCTCCGCAGGAACTTTTTTTTTTGGTATAGGAATGCCAAATGTATGAAAGTCTGTGGTTGAAATAGCTACAGATGCTTGGTTAAAAATTCTCTCTTTACTGCCAACATTGAGGCCAAGCAGGACCAAAATGAACATGAGTATGAATTTATTTATTTATCTTTTGCCTCAGATGAACTTTAGCCATATAATCAAGCAAGTATCTCCATTTCAGTCTGTCATCTGTGACATCTAACTCTTCTCTTTAGCCAGCTGTAAACCCAACAGCTTATATACAGTAGCGTGAGAGGAAGAAACGATTGCTGATTCAGGCAAAAATGGCTGAAGGTTTTGTTTCAGCATATTTGAAAGATTTCCTGCTTTGGGCCACAATGTAAATTGAAATAATGAGACAGCAGGCCATATGTTGATTCCAATCAGTTTGAGGCACAAATGCACAGACGCACATAAACACCCTTAGATGCTTATCGCTCTACCATCCTTCCGTTCTGAGGGGATGTTTTTATGAGATAAGATCAATTGAAAATGATTGAGGAGGCCTCTATTTATCTTCAGTCTTTGGCATATTTGAGCATATTTGGCGCACGTAGCAGTAATGCTAATCTTCTGCCTAGTTAAATACTCCAGAAATCCAAACATCAATATTTATCAAAATCAAATTTGCGAAGACTCGGAAGAGCTGTCAGTCTGCTTGTGCAGGCACACCCATCCTCACATCATCTGAGAACTTCATCCACTAAGGAAACTCCAACTCCCAAACATCCTCAGGGAGGGATTCCTTCCTCTCTACGCACACAATGCCTTCAGAGCAAGGAGAGAGCTGTTCAGGAAAACAGACATGACCTTGTACACACCTTCATTTGGAGCTCAAAGCTCAAGATGGTTATTGTTTGGTTTGTCTAACAGATCGTCTGAGTTTGTGCATGAGTGTTTATCAGTTAGTGTCTATGTGTAAGGGTGTGTTCTGTTGTCTGCTGTGGTTTCAAACTTAATGGAAGTTTTCCTTCTCAGGTGGTGATGGATGATTAAGGGAGGGTGATGAGTACAGGGTCCTTAACTGACTCAGTTTGAAGGGTTTCAGGACTGATGGGCCGCCGGAGCGTTGTCAACAGTTTGTCCTCCTGACCCCCATCCTCCCCTTGTCTTTGTAACCCTCAATCATTTGTTTTCTTACCCTAACGAGTCTTCCTGTTCCCAGAAAGCGAACTCTACAAGGGGTGCTTGGATTTAGGTGGCTAGAGAAAGAGACCTTTTTTTCAGTCTTGTCCAGTGCTACTTCGGGTTCTTAGTTTTTCACTCTCATCTCCACCCTTCACATTCTCTCCCACTTATTTTTTCTCTCCACTTTCCTTTGATTTCTATTTAATTTCTCTAACCCTTACCCTAACTTATTGTATTAACTCAGCTGTTATGTAATAAAAACATAAGTTGTACAAATGTTCCCATTGGTTAAATTGCTTTCCATCTCTGTTTCTTTAGTTCTACCTGCAGTCTCGGTTCACGTGGCGAGGAGCCCGTCTGCTGAGGCCACTCCTGCAGTTCACCTTGCTAATGATGGCCTTCTACACCGGGTTATCACGTGTTTCTGATCACAAGCACCACCCCACTGATGTTTTAGCTGGCTTTGCCCAAGGAGCCCTGGTGGCCTACTGCATAGTAAGTACATTTTTGTATTTCTATCCGTTTCATATTTCTTTAAATATAGTTTAGTATCTTTAAGGAGTCAAGAAGCCATTGTGGAGTTAATCTTGAATTAGTTTTTATTGGTTGGAATGTAAACCAATCTGGAAATTTCATACTTTACAACATTTAATAACCATTGGCCTTGATCTGGTTGTCATCACAGCATCTGGATTTTTTTAAAAAAAATTTATATTGGTTAACAAACACTTTTTACATAGTGTTAACACCAGAAGAACTAATTAATTATTCCTTTCATAAATATGCTGGCAATGAACAACCCAACAAGTTTGACAATATAGCGTATGTTTTCCCATTTCCCACTCTTGACTTTAAGACATGAAAATGCTGTTCTTTTTCTGTTTGTTATAGTCCATGAGTATGTTTGAGCTCGACTAGAGGCAGATTTATCAGATAACTTGTCAAAAGAACCATTAAGAACAGACTTTATCTCGTGTCTTTTGAGTGAAGTGAAGACAAAAGGCCATCCAGAGTTTGAGGTCGGAAGGGGATCTGAATATCTGGAACCAGACCACAACATTCTCCAGACCCCACCCTCTCTCTTTTTCACCCCTATCCACAAAATTACTCATCCATCAGAGTGAAGCATAATCTTTTTCTTGCTAATGCAGAGCGTATTGCCTCAATTGCACCATTACCAACTCTCAAATGAAAAGAGGAGGGGGAGGGTTGTGGAAAAAGGAATTTTACACTTCATAATTGTGGCACATGTCAATTTTGTTGGTGCCAGACTTTCCCTGCAGTAAGCAAAGCTTCACTTAGTTGGATTGTGTTTGGGAAAATTGAGTCGAGGGGAACTGAATGTACAAAGGGAGAGAATTTTCTCTTTAGGAGAAATGACCATGTTAATTATTCATTTGAGAAACAGATTTTAATCTGTTTATCTGCATCGTAAAGGGGTGGTGCAAAGATTTAAAGCGCATTTGTTAGGGGGGAGACCAAGACCTCTACCCCCAGATATCACCCCATCTACAACATCTGAAAGACAAATATTTAAATTGTTAGTGTTGAAATTGGGATATTGAGTTGTAATGTTTCTCAACATTACAATTCCTAGAATGTCCTAGCAGTGTCTTTCTTCACTCTAATTAGCTGTGACAGCGCCACACTTTTTATGGTACACAGATGTTCGCCAAACATCTCTCTACTGGTACCATGAACCTTCAAAACATTTAATCTCCAATCCTTGAATTTGCTGAACCTGTGCGGTTTAGTTTTCAGTTGGCTCTTGTATTTATTTATTGGCATTTCGATTTTTCCAAGAGCAGTTTAAGCTTTCGCCAACCCTTTAATAACCTCATTAAGAAGACAATTTTGTTTTACTCAAATTATCCATTAACTTCTAATGGTCTTGATAGTTTTTGAGCCCCTCAGGTTCATGGTGTAGGAACTGCTCTTTGACACCTGAAGAATTTCCTCCCCAGTGTGAAAAACCAGAAAATAGCTGATAAGTACAAATAAGAGAGAGCAGAAATGAGATCCTTTTCACTACAGATCAAGGCGCCCATGTACTTGTTTTTAACGAGCCTACATTTGGAATCTGTTCCGCTCCCCATCTGTGAACGCTTTAGAGTTCCAATTAAAGTATCTCTAATGACCAAAGCTCAGATGGAGCCCATAGAGGTAATGCAAGGTACGTGTCTTTAAAAGAAAAGTTATGTCCCCATACATCAGGCATTGGTTTTGAACCATAGGCGGCAGTGCAACTTATCCAAACTTCTCAGCAAGTAGTCTCCGACAGTTCATAGTTTGGAAGTGCAGCAATTCTTCTAAGCTTGGCTGTAGGTGCTGATTTCTGCTTAAGGGGGTTGTGTTTAAAGACGTTTAAAGGTTGTAAGTGCTCTGGGTCGGTGTCCAACTGGCTGGCTTCAAAGAAGCCGTGGCAAGTTACAGGTCTTGGTGAGTTTTGGCCATATTGCAAAAGCTGATTACAGACTTACTGCATGTTCTGTATTAAAGAGGATCAGTTCACATGCGATGCCCACGGAAAACTGATCTCAGAACAGCAATTAATGTCAGTCTGCTTATGTATCATGCAAGGGAAACCTAAAACGTCGAGCAGCACAATGTTAACTAGGCCATCAGTTTTGTTCAATCTCAGAAGGAGGCTCCTGAAGTCCTACATTCAATTCCTTGTACTTAGGCCTGGTTTGTATCGGAAATTTTGGCAAGATTCACTACAACGTTACGATTGCTGAAGTCAGGCAGCCTGGCATATGTTTAAATTCTGATGTCTAAAAGGAACCTTTGAGATTCAGACTTCAGAAACCGCATTTTCCTTCTTTGTCTTTTCTGGACTGTTGACTCTGGACTCTTCTGGACCACATCCTCCGGTCCTTCCTGTTGGAGAGTGGCATGAGCTGTTTGTTCATGTCATCAAACATGGCCCACTTTCTAAGCTGCTGACATGGATGGAGAGAGTGTGAGAGGTTGGCTGCTTTTAAGGCTCAGTTGCAGAGGTGTTTCCTGCAGGACTAGACAAGGGTGGAAACAGCTGGAGGCCAGTTCTCAAACAGTCTTTTCCTCTTCCCACTCTCTCTTTCTCTATCCACAGCACCTCTCGAGTTCTCACACCGCAACAGTATCCCACCGTTACTCAGGAGCACAGAGGGTCATGTTCAATATTCCGGACTCCAGTTCCTCCAGCGATAACAGCCCATTGCTAAGTGCTTCTGGTCTGGCTTGGGTGGCAAGATGGTTGTCCCGATATCCTATCACTCCCTCCCACATGTCAGGCCTGAGCTTGACTCTTTTTTTCCATTGGCTGCCACAGCGCTCTCCATGTAGCTATGGTAATGGAGGCGTCTTAAACCGAAAATAGTGTGGTTGTGTGTAAGAAGAAAGGAAATTTTAACGGTGTTATTAAACTTTACTAATGTTACGCTGGAGAGCGAAGCAGCCAAAACACAACTTGGTCTCCACAATTATTATGCCGATGTGGCTCAGTGCCTGAAACTACAATTTAAGACACATGCATAACATAAGCAACACACTCTCACACATAATCATGTGCTGTGTTTGGCACTTTTAGGATCTGGCACGCCCAAACCAATGGAAGACCACACACATGTGCACACACCCAGACATATCATCTATGAACCTGTTCACAGTTGAATCCCAAGTCCATAAAGCCATCAGTGAAAAGCGGCAGAAGTTCAGTGAGGTTCATTTGAGATGAGTTTAGATGGAGTTAGTGTGCCCTCCCAGCTCTGGGATCCAAAATAAGTATACATTATGTTGATCTTTTGACTCTTTGGCACAGTTGTTGGATGGTGACAAATTGTTTGGTGTCATTTCCTGTCTGATTAAGGGAATGTGTATGAGACGGTGCTGGGTGGAGCATTTAGTGGACCAGTTAATTTGCCCTAAGATGATGTCAAACCACTTTAATACAGTATAATACAGAGATGGAGACTAAAATAGTACATTTGGCAACTTGATGCCTTGGTGTTTTCACGTATGTTACAATTTATAGAGAATGTGTCTTAGAAAACATTTTGAACTTTTTTTAAATTTTAGTCAAAAAACGCAAAGATCTCTCTCTAGTCTAAAAATGTTCCATCACATCCATGAGCACTTTAAGATGGCCAATCATAACATTTATATGTTATTTCATTTACATGTATACAGTGGGGATCAAAATTAGTGAACAATATATGAACACTTGATTTTTTGTTTGTTTTGGGTTTTTTTTTTCAGAAATCTTCATGGTTCAAATTTTGAAGGAATTTTGTGGCTATATCATGCTAGTAGAACAGCGTTTTACAAAATAACCACCTCCTCCACCTTTCACTGACTTCTTTACGCACTTAGGCGTCAGTCTTTCCTCAGTTTGATGCTAAACAAAATCTTTCCTATCAGACCCAATTAAATGAAACTTGCTTTCATTACTAAAGTGATAACTAAAGTGATCCTTACCCTGTTCAATGCTGAACTGGCAAGCAATTCCAGCTGCAGTGTTGAACCGATTGCCCATTGAGATTCTCCACGTTATCCTGTCCTCTCATGCATTTGTCTTTCGTGGGCAACCAGTCTTTTTGGGGGACTTGAACGAGTAAGTGACATTGCAAAGATGGAATATTCTAGAAATCACAGATTTGGAACAACCAACTTCTCTTGCTGTGGCTGCTATTGGCCTTCATCTGGACAATCTGCTGTCGGAGGGTTTTTAAGTCACTTTCGAATGGCTCACCATCTTGCAAAGTCAGTGAAAAGTGGAAAGTTAGACTGCCAGTTAAATAGGGTTTGTCAGATAATTAAGGAAATTAGCACGACGTGCCAGATTAACACCAGTTTTGTTCTCTAATTTTGATCTCCACTGTAGTAGTCTTAAAGGTACAGTAGTCTTGCTTATTTACTCAATTGTAGCTCTCTGAGGGATGGTGTAAAATGGTCATGTAAAATGAAATTCATGTTTATTTTGGTGGAAGAATTGTACATAAGAATAGAATATGCTGCAGTAACGGACTGTAAAGGTGCATCTTAATTCTTCCCTCAGTTAGTGGAACCACAATAAGGTCAGGACACACACAGGCTTAGACAAACATGCAAAACAGCTTCCTGGTGCTGACTGAGCATTTGAACACAATAGAGCGAGTTTGCTGTGGAAGAATACTTTCAGACCGAGGGCTGTGACACAGGAAGCACTCACCTCCTGACACAGGTTCATTGGCAGCCTGTGATTACAAGTCAGAGGTTGTAGTGCATCAAGAAGCCTATTGTAAGTCATGCTGGACAGTACGGCTGAATGCAGGCTTGCAGCTGATGGCATATGAGATAACACATAAATACACACATTCCAGATATGGAGACATTTTCCAATTATCAGACGCTCTGTCTTGCGTCATCCCTATCAGTGTAAAACACAATTCTTTTCAAATATTGAGAGAATTTCCAGAAAATATTAAAGCGTATGAATGTTAAAGCTCATAAATTTATGGCAAAAAAAGCAGCTGTGCTTGCCAGAAATTCTGTATTAAAAATACAATAACAATGTGTTCATTATTACAGCAATGCACATTGGTACCTGTATAATTTATAACTAATATCAAATCAATTAATATCAAATCTGCTTTTTTGTAATCTTAAAATGTACATAAATCCAACATGATAATACAGGTGGTAAACGCCACTGAACACCCTAATGTACATAAATTATAATAAAAATGTGAAGAAACATTTATATAAAATAAAATAAAGTTTTTTGCTGCAAATTATACCGTAATTCAGTTTTTACTTGCAGAAACCATAAATTTGTAAAATTACACATAATGTGATGTTATACGCTTTACAATTTCTGTAACTTTGTTTTTATTATAGCATATTTATAGTTTTTTCCCCCTCTAAAAAAAATTGCACATTTTTTTGTAAACATCATATATACAAATATGCATTATTTGTAAATCAGTATCAAACCAAGTGGCATTTATTTTAAAGAAATATAGTACAAATGCATTTTAATCAATATTTAAAAAAAAGAGAAGTATTTAAATTATGAAACAATAAATTGTTTAGCCTTGTCAAGCAACATACTTGCTCTTATAATGAAATCCTTCATAATCGCAAGCAAGCAAAGGTTCTAGATCCAGTTTCCTGATGTCATTCCAGCGCAATGTAAAGGTCACTCTGGAAATGTCATGATCTTTCTGGCGTGCGTTCACTCATATAGGCAGAAGACACTCATATAGGTCATAGGAGGCCGTATAGTTATGAACTCATCCGCTGTAACCTTTGGATAAAGCTCTCTTTGTATGTGAGCACAACGTCTTTCAGTGAAAGGATATGCAAGAAACAGCTGCTGGAAAGATGATTCCAGAATGCTGATGGCCTCTCGAAGGCTTTCTGTTCACTTTCTATCTCTTTCCACACACACACTTACAAACCTGTTGCTAGTCTTAGCTTACTTGCTCAAGCCTGTCACTCGCATAACCAATAGGAAATCCCTTTTTTTAAACTCTGTGTACAAGTCTCTGTGCACTTTTTCTTCCCCCTTGGCATCGCCCAAGGGCAGTACGCAGCTCCGGGGTGCCGTGGTTGACAGCAGCTCCTGAAACGTGTCAGGACAATTTAGATGTTAGCCACCCCAAACACTGACCTCTTTCCCTGTCACACACTGGCCCCATACTCTTCACACAGTCATAAATAGCGTGTGTTTACGTATTGGCAGGCTTTCTGGAATCGGTGATTCCACGCCGCTGCCGTCCAGCTCAGCTGTTCTGCATGCTTCAGTAACATTCATGATGTGTAGATGGCTAAATATCCCGTAGGCCTCTCCTATCCCCGTGAAAGCTTCCCATCTTTGGCATGAAAGGCCCGTGACTCAGACTTGTATATTTTCAGCTCTTTGTAAATCTGTTGGGTGCATGCCTAGTCTAATGCCAAGGGCACACTTCCTCTCTTCCCCTCCCCGGTTTCCTGTTTTGCCAGTGATGTCATTAGAACGTAAAGAGAGGGTTGTCGGGCATCTTTCCTTGACAACAAAGTTCTTCCCACGCCAAGTGAGACCATTAATACTGACCTCAGTCCCTCGCAGTCGAAGACCGAAACAAAAGAACTGAGGGGTTTCCTCTTTATCTTTACTACTGACTCAATGTTTTTTTAGGTGTGTGGTGTAAGTTGGCCGCTCTTATCAGCGTGTGACCTCATACACATCCGTATGTCACAGACGATGGATTGCCAGCCTTTATATCATCTGACTTTTCAGAGGCCATATTACTCATTTGTGGCCAGTCGAACATCCAACAGTGCTTCTGAAATATGTGTTTGAATAATTTGTTAGTGACTATTGCAGTTGCTCATGCCCTGTCGGGGCGTTTTAAGGAAGTGAAATTATGAATTGAACTGAAATTATAAGGCTAAAATTCTTGAATTTTAATTGAGTTTGAATTGACGTAGCAATTGGGGTCTACTATTGCAATTAGAAATTGAGTTTAATGAAGTAAAATTAAAATGAATTGAAATTCAAAAAATTGTGTGGATTAAAAAAAGTTCACTTTCAAAAAGACTTGCTTGAAAGTATAAAAACTAGTGCTGTCAAATGATTAATCGCATCCAAAATAAAAGTTTTTGTTTACATAATATATGTGTGTGTGCTGTGTATATTTATTATGTATATATAAATACACACACATGCATATTTCAGAAAAATGTTGTTAAATATATTTCTTTGAATATAAATAGACATGTAAATACATGTAAATATTTTCAAAATATATTCTGTATATGTGTATATTTATATATACATAATAAATATACACAGAGCACACATATATTATGCAAACAAAAACATTTATTTTGTATGAGATTAATCACGATTAATCGTTTGACAGCACTAATAAAAACATTTTTTAAATTATTGAAGTTTAAAGGTCATGTAGACCTTTACTATTATTTGTAAAAATGCTAATATCTAAACATTTGAATTGATATAAATAAGTAATAGATTTCTTAATGTTTTTAATTAATATACATTACTTTTCAAAAGTTTGGGGTCAGTAAGTTTTCTTTTTCTTTTTTTCTTTTTCCTTTTTGTAAGAAATCACTATTTTCGCCGAAGACACATTAATCAAAAGTGACAGTAGAAACTTTTACATTTGTTATAAAAATGGCTTCCTAAAAATGTTTATTATATAATTTATTAAAATAGAAAAGTTTTTTTTCTAAACTTTTTTTTTTTTTTTTACTTGGTGAGGATAACAGACTACTCTCAATCAGATAAAGAAATTGTATCATCCCCAAACTTTTAAATAGTGATAGTAATATAAATTTATAAATTAATTTTTTTTTTTCGTAAATGCATACAATTTTATCGACAAGAATTGAAGAAAACGTCATTTCCCAGCTGTTGCATTTCTCTGAAAAATGAATCAGTCAATTCATTCTACTATCCTTCCAAAAATTTGAATTCAGTTTCCTGTGGGTTGTGGCAACTGTGGTTTAAATTCATGATTTTAAAACCGAGCCAGTTCTTGTTCAACCCTTTTTATGCACTATAATCATATTCTGTGGGTACTGTGATATGCATCCTGGAAAGAGTTTGGTTCTCAGATAATCTAATGTGTGCTTTTTTCTCTCTCTCTTCTAGGCCTTTTATGTATCGGACCTCTTCAAACCCAAAGCCAAGACTGCCACTCCACCTCCCTCGCCAATCAAGAAAGAGCTCCTCCCCTCTTCTGACATCATAGAGAGGAACAACCATCACAACATGGTGTAGGAGGTGGGGGAACGGGAGGATCCGTTTGCAGTCTCCCCATCCCTCACCTCCCCCTGAATCCCCTGAAGAAACCAGAACAGCCACCTGTGACAGAGGAGCTCCGGCTTAGCTGATGCCTCCTCTCTCTCTCATCTGACAGTAGAATGTAGGGACAGGACAGAGACAATCCTATTGAGTCTTATTATAATGACCTCACTATCCTAGAGCCCGATTCGAAAGGCCAAACAGACACAAAGCTAACAAAAAAGCGATTTCTCCCTCCAAATATTGCGGAGAATGAATTGAGCTCCTTTGACGAAAGTAATACACAGAATGCGAAAGGAAGAAGAGAGTGAATGTGAGGCTGGTCACGTGACCAGCGCTTCTCTCTTGTCAGCAACAGTATAGGACAACAAATTCCTTATTAATAGGAATGATTCGTTTTACCTGCGATGTAATTAGCACAGATATATTAACAGTATAAAGAGGAATAACTTATAGCACTATATCCAAGTTCATTAAACGTCACCACTCGCTATCTGAGAAGTGTAGCTATGAGAAGCTTGATAGAAGGTCTGTACACAAGATCATATTTAGCCATCAGAGCTGATCTTAGCTACTCGAACAGTGGCCTAACTATTGGAGAATGCGTTTTAAATGGCGGGTGGGTGGGTTTACACGAGTATTTTTTTAGATAAATAGATTTTTATTTTAGATAATGATTTCACGATGGCCACCGCCCATCCCTGCCCGAATTCTGGGGGCGTGGCTGAGCCGTGCCACCTCGCTGTCTTCTGATTGGTCAGGGGGCGGGGTTAGACGTCGGGGAGGTGTGTCTCGTCACCATGGTCATCAGGATTGACTCCCACTGACCGCACTGGCACATTTTTTTTTTCTTTTCTTTTTTGGAACCGGGAACGAGCTTCTTCCGCTGGCTGGTTTGACCTCTTTCCCTTCCAACTGCATAATCACTCAACTCTTGTTGTGTGTTTTTACCCAGAATGCCACCTGTGCCCAATGCCTGTCTTGGCACGAGTCAAACTGCCCCGAGAAGGGGATGTGGGGTCCCTCGGCAGGACGCTCTGTCCCGTTTGTGTGTGTTTGTATGTGTCGTTCCGCACCTGGTGCTGGTGCAGTGGACCGATACCATGTGAAGAAACTTAAGAAAACTGTGGACTTTTTCTTTTTTTTTTCGAAATGCCTTCTCTTAGCCTCGATGTTCCTATCGTGATGATATCTACTGTCCCCACTAACAGCTGTACAGTGCTGCCTGACTATTACAGAAAACACATCCATACAACACAACTCAAGCTCCAAATGTGTTGCACATCCCTCCCATTGTATAGTCCGTCCTATCATTTCAACAAACCGTTTATTTCTCTCTCAGAAGTATATAAATAATGTATAGATCACTAAAATGAACTATGTAAGATATTATTTCTGAACCTGTTTAGATATATCCACTATGAATCTAAAAAGCAATGTGTCATGACCTGTGTTATTTACAAAGTGCTGCTTTTATGAGCATTGATTGACAGATTTTTGTATTTAGATAACTAAAATATTGTAGATTTGTGATAGTACGTTTTTAATAAGCGTTGAATAAAACACATACAATTGTATCAAATTCACTATTAGTATTTTTGTATTGTCTCATTTTGTACAAATGAAATAATAGCAAAATGTTTTTGTTTTTTTCTGCTAAATGTATTTCGCTCTAATACATGTGCTTTTAAATAAAAGCTCATTATAAACAACAAAAAACGTTTGGCTTCTTAATGAATGTTTGTTTTTATTGTGTGAAATTGAAATTGTCCTAGTGTTCGATGAGTTAAAAATTTCAAACAATATTTTTATGTTCCATTTGCATGTCACTTATACAATTTCTAGTTTAATTTATTTTAAAGTATAATTTAAATACAAATTTTTAGCATCATCACTCCAGTCTTCAGTGTCACATGATCCTTCAGAAAACATTATAATTCGAGATTTTATTTATTTTTATTCTTTAAAAAAAACTAAAATTCTTTAATTTATTTGAAATATATGGAAGCCTGTTTCCACCACTGAATAAAAAATAAAAAGGAGAATTGCGACTTTTTATCTCTACAATTCTGACATTTTTTTCTCGCAATTGTGAGTTTACATCTTGCAATTCAGATTTTTTTTTCTCAGTTGCGTTTTTCTCACAATCGCGAGTTATAAAGTCCAGTTTATATCTCATAATTCTCACAACTGGGAGTTTATAACCCGCAATTCTGACTTTAGAACTCGCAATTGTGAGTTTATATTTCACAATTCTGAGATAAAAAGTCACTGTTACCTTTTTTTTTTTTTATTCAGTGGCGGAAACGTGCTTCCATAGTAATATACATGTTTTGTAACATTATAAATGTCTTTACTGTCACTTTTGACCAATTTAATGCCTTTTTGCTAAGTAAAAGCAACTTAAAATAAACATAAAAATCTTACTGACCTTTTCATGTACTTTTAATGTACGTTTGTTATTATGGGTACACTGCGTTACCATAAATGTGAAATTGCCCTAGTGTTCGATGAGTAAATTGCATTAAAGTTTCAAATAGAACATTTTTATGTGCCATTTTACGTGTTACTCAAGTACCCACTATAAAAGTTTGAAGAAGCCAAATGAATTGTCTTGGAATGAAATAATGCGTTTTTAATACCATCAGCATGTTTCAATGAGGGCCGGGCGTTCTTGTTTTCCTAGGACCAAAACTGTGACTTCATATTTTGGCTGTGTGTAGATCATCATTTCTAATGTTGACGGTGGCACGCTGTCATATTCTCCACCGTTAAGCCTTGAAACATCAACGTATAGCTGAAACATCTCTACAAATTACTGTAAAATGCAACTAACCAATCTAATTGAACAGCTTAATAAGGGAAAATGATGTTGGTAAAGGTTGGTGCTTTGAATTGTGGGTATGTTACATCAGTGGGTTGGGTTCAGGCCAGGTTTGTGAGGTCTGATGGATCGTGGCGATGGCATTGAGAGCTGTTCTGGTTCTGTGGTCATGTTTGGCTGTGGGATGAAAGCTGGGGAGGCCTGTGTTCAGGACAGATGCCAGCACTGAAGAAAACCAGTGAAGTTGTGTGGCTCTTACTGCCGTGAGCCTCGGCACGCCTGTGGTTTTAGACTTTGTACTTCACTGGTTTTGCACTGACATCTACAGTAAGCCACCAAAACTAGTCCTGCCTCAGGTTGGAAATTAAGTAACCTGAATTTGTATGTGTTTATATAAGGCAGATTATACTAAATGCTGATTGCAATCAACTGACACAATGAAATGATCCTGCAGGTGATTAAATGTAACTTCCATACTCTTCATGCACACTGTAGCTAATCTGAACACTCTTCAAATGCATGAAAAGGTCATGTAAATGTTTTTTTGTGAATGAACTCAAAAAAGTGCAAATATTCAAGAACAAGTCTGTAGTCAAAAGCAGCAATTACACATTATTTTGTGATATATATGTAAAAAGAATGTATCTGAATGTCCAATCTTTTGTTTATAGACAGGCAGACAGACAGACAGACAGACAGACAGACAGATAGATAGATAGATAGATAGATAGATAGATAGATAGATAAGGCAAGGCAAGTGTATTTATGTAGTATTTACCAGTTACCAGTATTATAAGTGTATTTATACACTATATTGCCAAAAGTATTGGGTCACCCCTTCTAATGAACAGGTTTGACTACTTTAGTAATTTCCATGAGTACAAATCTTAATGTTAAAGCATATAATGATATTCTAGGGAATAGTGTGCTTCTAATTTTATAGCAAAAGTTTGGACAGGACCGTTTTCTATTCTAACATGACAATGCCTCTGTGTATAAGGCAAGGTTCAAAAAGAAAATGATTGATTCAGTCAGTGTGGAAGAACTTGACTGGTCTGCATAAAACCAAGTCCTAATCCCAGTTTAACACCTCTGGTGTGACTGTAAATGCAGACCTTGAGCCAAAACTCATCACCAAACACCAATGACTTGTACATATAGGTATAGTCATTTTAGACGCTTCCAAAACTGTTGCAACAGAGATGGAAATACAACTTTTAAATACATGAATTATGTTCCCATCGTTGTTGCCACAGATTTGGAAGTGCATTTTTCTGTTCTAAAGAAGGGGGTGTCCCAATACTTTTGTCTATATAGTGTATGTACAAATCATTGGAGTTTGGTGATGAGTTTTTGGCTCAAGGTCTGCATTTCCAGTCACACCAGAGGTGTTAACTGGGATTAGGACTTGGTTTTATGCAGACCAGTCAAGTTCTTCCAGTCTGGATAAGAGTGGTTAAATGTGGCTAATGTTTTAGCACATCTGATCTCTTCTGGAAGCTGGTTCCAACTGCAGGCAGCATAATAACTAAAAGCGGACTCCCCTTGTTTTGTGTGAACCCTTGGTATTTCTAATTGACTCGATCCTAATGATCTGAGTGGTCTGTTAGGTTTATATTCAGTGAACATATCTACGATGTATTTAGGTCCTAGGCCATTGAGTGATTTATAAACAAGTAAAAACACTTTAAAATCAATCCTAAATGTAACTGGAAGCCAGTGTAAGGACCTGAGGACTGGAGTGATATGCTCAGATTTTCTTGTTCTAGTCAGAATCCTGGCAGCAGCGTTCTGGATGAGCTGCAGCTGTCTAATGGTCTTCTTTGGAAGGCCGGTGAGGAGATCATTACAATAATCCACCCTGCTTATGATAAAGGAATGAACAAGTTTCTCCAAATCTTGACTGGAAACAAAACATCTAATTATTGCAATGTTTTTGAGGTGATAGCATGCTGAGTTACTGGTTTGACATGACTACTGAAACTAGGTCTGTCTCCAGAATCACCCCAAGATTTTTGACTTGATTTTTAGTTGTTTGACTCCTAGAGTCAAGGTATGCATTGACCTTGAGAACTTTATCTATGTTTCCAAATGCAGTGACTTCAGTTTTCTCCTTGTTTAACTGAGGAAAGTTCTGGCACATCCAACTGTTAATTTCATCAATGCATTGGCAGAGGGAGTCAAAGGGGCTATAGTCATTTGGAGATAAGGCTAGGTAAATCTGGGTATCATCAGCATAGCTGTGATAGGCAATTTGGTTCTTTCTCATTATTTGACTTAGTGGGAGCATATACAGGCTAAACAAGAGCGGTGCAAGTACTGAGCCTTGTGGGACTCCGCATGCCATGGATGTCCACTTAGACTTATGCTCTCCTATACTCACATAATAACCTCTCCCTTCTAAGTATGACCTGAACCATTTGAGGACCATCCCAGATGATTCCAGGACCATTCCAGATAGATAGATAGATAGATAGATAGATAGATAGATGTCTACACACACACACACACACATACATATTTTTTCCAATATTTTTCTTTTGTTTAATGTTTTGATGCCTGTAAATCAGATCTAACATCAAACTAATATTTTTTTATTCAAATTACAAAATTAAAAAAAAATTACTATATTATTTAAATTATATCATTGTATTATTTAAATTATTTGAATACTTTCATAATGTGAAAATTGTGTATACATTTCTTTAAATAAAATATATAAAAGTATATAAAAGTACACATAAGTATATGTGTGTGTGTGTGTGTGTGTGTGTGTGTGTGTGTGTGTGTGTGAAAAAGTTAATAAAATGCTATATATCTTTGTCAAATTAACTTAAATTAGTACATTTAATGTAGATCTCATTCAGAGTTGTGCTTTAAATTTACATTATTAGAGTGAATACAGGTAAAATTGGAAAATATTTTCTAGCTTCTGTATTTATTTGTTTGTTTTGTATTTATTTATTTGTATGTAAACTAGTATTGTCTGAGCAGTAAAGCCATTTGACATCATACTTTAAATTATCAGACAGTGTCCCACTTTATCTGTATTCACACTAATACCATATTAAAGGTGATATTCAGTAATATTTATAAGTATTGATGCAATATTAGAGTATTATCTGAGTAAAAAGTAGGGTAATATAATTGTACTTTTCCAATGTTATAATTGTCCCGACCACAGTTGCCCCCGTAATGCCTCCCCTTCTGTACATTAAGTGAATGGGTTTCCCCTGGGGATTTTCAAGCTGTACACTTGCTAGCCAACATTTTATGATCACCTTTGACCTTGAAATCAGCCTACTGTAACTTTTTTACACAACTCTCATGCAGCCTCATGCTGAGCAGAAAAAAATCCTGAATGACATCCGCTGTCTCTGCTTGAGTTTATGAATTTATTGGTTTGTTTGGGAGGTTTATGAGTACTCCGGCATACAGCCACATGTACTGTATACTTACAGATCTACTCCAGGTACAAGAAGAGCACTGTGACCCACCAAGGAGCTGTCCAGCCAGCAGCTGCTGTGGCAGGGATGGGGATCAGGCCGCGTCGAGGGCGGGCACAGCAGGAAGGACGTCCAGGGGCTCTGAGGGTCTTTTCACTCTACGGCCCACCGTGAGGAGGGGCGACAGGGCTGGGCTCCGCTCCGCTTCCCCTTTAGGGAAATGGAGCACATTCCTCAATTCAACCTAGAAATGCACAGAAATAATCACAAAGAGGAAAGGAAGAGAGAAAGGGAGGGGGACGTCATCTGCACAACCACTCAAAGATGTCAAAGTTGAATGCAAGAGTGGTTATATATAAAAACTACACATTCAGACAAGTGTTAACTGTAAAATAAAGGCACACATTAAATGAAAGCTTGAGCTGATTTTTAGGACAACAGTTTAAAAAAAATCAGGTTGGGGCAATTTGTCACAGTGTTATTTTATTATTATTTATAAACTATTATAGTATTCATTGATATTTTGAATTAGATTTTATTTTTATATTTTCAGATTTCATTTATTCATTTTAGTTTAGGTTTTTAGTAATTTTTTGATATGTACTTTTGTCATTTTTTATTTCAGTTTTAGTAATTCTAGTACTTGAACTTAAACTGATCTACTTCAATTAGTTAACCAAGACAGCTTTTCTAATTTTTGTATAATGATATAATTTCATAAAGTATTTTATTTTATTTTATTTTATTTTATTTTATTTTATCTTTAAATGTTTAAAGTTTAGATGTATTAAAAAAAGTTCAAATTAAAAATTATATTTAACTTTTTATTTTATTTTAACTACAGAAAATATATTTTTTAATAGTTTAGATTTTAGGGATACATTTATTGGAAAAAAAAACAAAACAATGCTGGTTCTCTTTTAAATCTCAACTCCACTGATCCATAATAGATCAGTAGTCAATTCATACAATTTATGTTTGATATTTCTGTACATCATGTTTTATATTCCTCCTGTTTCATGAATTGTTTTGTGTTTTGTGATGTTTTACTGTTTAAATTTACCTGAAAAACCTATTAAAGACTGTTTAATGGCAGGTTTCATTGTGATAACTTACCCCATAGTGGTAACGTGTGTTCAATGAACTGTATTGTTCTTTCGATATCTTTTTTTCACAATAACAGTGAAAATATTAGACACACACACACACACACACACACACGTTTATACAGAAACTAACTTTCAGAAATAATCCTACCCATAAAAAAAACATTCACAGGAGTAAAAAGTGTGACAAGCCCCAGTCTTCTCAAAAAAGATGAAGGCGTTATTTATGGTGAAAGAAACGAGTTATCGGTGTTTGATGCACAGCACAATTTTCGTGGTAAATCCATTATGAATGGTGGCAACATTTCCAGACACTAATCCACACACATCAGCATTTACGGTGGATTTTTTTGCCTTCTCTCTTCTTATGAAGGCACATGTGTAGGTGGCTCTCACAGGAATTAATCAAACTCTGATTTTTGAGGGATTATCCTGCAGATCAATTGAATTTTCTCAGATTTACAATATTAAAACAATATCCCAGAATTTCCGGTTGGCTTTAAACATAATAAGAAAGCCATCCAAAGAACATCCTCTTAATTGTCAAAGACAGGATTGGCCCACTTTAGGCTGCTCTCATTTTTGTCATTCAGGGCTATGTCAAGTCTTATTAGGAATTTTGCTGGGAAATTTAGTTTTTGTATCAGATTTACATTTAAAATAAACATCTGCAGATAATGAGGATCACATTTCTCATTTACGGTATATGCTGAGAGTTATTTTGTGATTAAAGTTAGCATGTTTTGTTTTGATTTAATTAAAGTAGGTTTATACAGTTTATCATATGACCTGAAAACACTCAAAATGGTTTTCTGACTGCCTGACTGATGCAAACATGGCCTGTTTGACCTGGGTAAGGAGAAACTAGGGTAATATGTCAAATGTAATGGTTCATATCCTCAAAGTAAACATACACTGGACAAATGTTAAGGCTTTAAGTGGAAAACAATATGGCAAAGTTATAGGTTTGATTGCAATTTGCCCTTCACACTGAATTTGGAATGGTTTTTTGCGTCTTTGTGCTTTTGTCTTTTAATTTGAACTCTCTTCCTGCTTCATGTTCTCCTTGTTTTCTCTTGATTGTTTTCATCTTTTCCTTAGTTTATTACCCTGTGTGTATTTAAGCCCTATAGGCTGCATACGAAATTGCATATTCTGTGAATAGGTACTTTTTTTGAATAAGTAATTACGTAGAGAATGTAAGAAAGTATCTTATATGAATGTGTGTAGTATGAATGTACAACATTTGTCATGTGACCTACCAGTGTCAAATCGTCTCTTGTGGCCTCATGGGATAGTAAATTGTCCAGTAGATGTGCACTTCCAAATCACCAGAAATAGTAGGTCATCTGAGTACTTTTTACTTACTGTTTTATGAATTCTGTCAATTCGAACATACTACTCTGTTCACATACTGTTTTTCTGCCTACTATATAATAGGGAAAAGTGCGATTTTGAATGCAGCCCTTGTGTTTTTAGTAATCTTTGTCAGTTGTTGTCCATTGTGTGATGTATCGTCAACATGCTAAGTTTTTGATCTTTATGTTCGTAGTTTCCGAGTTACTTGGTTTTGTTTTATATTTCCTCTTTATATCTAGTAAATCATCTGAAATTGGATCATTTATCTCTAAGTTTAGTCGTGTTACAGTATTTTTGTACTCCACTGCCCTGCTTTTCCATTGTTTTTTCTATGTAATATGCACTAGATAGATGTGTTTAACTGTTGCGATTGCATCCTGAGTCTTTTGTAGGTATCTTGTTTGACATCACTGCTGAAAAAAACAGCTTAAGCCAGCCTAAGTTGGTTGGCTGGTTTTAGCTGGTCATCCAGCCTGGTCTAGGCTGGTCATAGGGTGGGTCAGCAGGGTGGTTTTAGAGGGGTTTGACCACTTGTTTAGCTGGTCAGGCTGGGAGACCAGCTAAAATCAGTTACTTCCAACTTAAATCAGCTAGACCAGCCAACCAGCTTAGGCTGGTTTTAGCTGGGTTTTTTTTTTTTTTAGAAGGGATGCATTCTACAAACTCAAGTTAAGAAGTTCAGTGCTCAAATAATGCCTCTCTGGACCTTGATTTTTTTTTTTCATTCCACTGCCCTGTGTCTAATGTTTTTAAATGCAAAAATGCATTCATGTGAACTGCCTCATAATATTCAGTCACAGTTACTAATACTTGACAATGTTATAGGTAAACTCCAATCATTTCAATAGGAATCCACACAATCATGAGTTCTGCATGAGGGTGCAAAAGATTATACTCGTGTTCAAGTTGGTCGAGTGAATTCACAGCACTGACTGACAGAAAGCTGTTTTAAAAAGTGATTTTTGTGTGATTAGTGATTCATATATTGCTATACTATTGACAATGGACAACAGCGAAATGTGCCTGCAAAATTTGATAATGTGCCTTTTATGAAGCTAAAAATTGGTGTAAAATGAGGAGACATACTGAAAGAAACAGTTAAAACCAGCCTGGTTAGCCAGCCTGGTCATAGCTGGTCAGCAGGCTGATTTTAGAAGGGTTTTGACCACTTGTTTAGCTGGTCAGGCTGGGAGACCAGCTGGAACAACCAGCAAAAACCAGCTTGGCCAGGCTGGGAGACCAGCTACTTCTAGCTTAAACCAGCTTAGGCTGGTTTTAGCTGGATTTTTCAGCAGGTGGTGGCAGTTGGTGGGTCTGCTGATTTTTATTATTTTTTTTGCATATGTATTAGTATTTTTATATATAGTCAAATGTAGAATGTTGACTATGTTTGAATCTAGTTGAATCTAAATGTTTTGAATCCAGTTTCCCCCTCTCCCGGGGTCTGACAGGGCCATCAACAAGTGCGTTCAGTTTAGCTTTGTGTTTCACTAAGTACTCAAGTGCATCATGCAACAGCATGTTTCTGTGCAGCTTGATTACTACATTTGAAAACATCCTGTTATCATGCAGTCCATAAGTAAACCTTGTTCTAATTTGTGGAGCCAATTTCCCAAACTTTATTCAAGGATGCCATAGAACATCTGCACATGGGTCATTATTGTGCAAGAGCAGATCCTGGAGGTCTTAATGCTGGAGTCTGAATAAAACCACACAGAAATATGGGAGAGCTGGGATCATTTTTTCCCCTAAAAAAACAAAAAAAACAGACGTATCCTCAGATTACGGAAGACATGCTTTAATAGTGACAAGTATGGCAAATCAACAACACTTATTTAAACCCAAAACCGACTTCAGTTTGCTCACAGTTTTCAATCGACTGGCTTTTAGTGGTCTTGCTGTTTACGCCACACCATTAGAGATGACAAGATTGACTATTACTCTCTGGATATTACTGCCAATGGCATAACAATGACGTTAGTTCTCCTCCAATAAATGTAAACTGAGTTCAATTAGTTGCAGTTGTTGTGTGTTTGTGTCTCCCATGGTTCTGCGCCACAGGCTCAGGCTCAGGCTCCACATGAGGACTGCAGTCTGAGGCTTTGAAGGCAGGTTTTCCTGTTCTGTCTGGGGTTTATCTGATCATCAGATGGATGCAGCATGCTTGAAGATGCTCTCAAATACCTGAGGCCGATACAGAGACAGATACTGCAGGAACTTCTCAGCTGAAGTCTGTTTGATTAAAGCCAGAAAAGTGAAAACAGACAGAAATCGTAGATAAGAATGGAAGGGAATGTTCATCTGATTTAAATGTCAGTCTGTTCATCACACAAAGGCTTCAGAGGACTCAATATAGAGCATGAGTTGTATGGACCACTTTTATGATTTGAAATTTTATGGTACTTTTGTGTTCTTTCACTATTAAAAAGAATGTGTAGAATATTCTTAATTCTAATTTACTACTACATATCTTATGGCATGGGTATGCAACCTGGATCCTGGAAAGCTACCATTCAGCTGAACTAGCTAATCAGAGTGTTCAGGGTCACTTGAAAATTACAGGTGTGTTGAACCAGTCTGTAAAATGTAGCTACCCCTGTCTTACAATTATGACTTTATTTTCATAATTGTAATTTTATGTCTCATAATTACAACAATATATATTTTTTCACAATTTTGATGTTATTTTTCTTAATTGTGATGTTATATCTCAAAACTTTAACTTTTCATTTCTCAGCTTTGCATAATAGTGATCTTATTGCTCATAAAAGTGAATTTATTTTGAATAATTTCAGTTTTTCATTATTGCAGCTTCATATCTCATATTTCTGACTTTATGTGTCAATTTTGTATTTATTTTTCTGAATTGTAACTTTATATCTCAAAATTGCAACTTTATTTTTCATAATTGTGACTATTTCTCATACTAGCAACTTTATTTTTCATAATTTCATTTTATCACTATTGCAGCTTTTGCAGATTTTATTTGTCACAATTTTGATTTTATTATTTTTAATTGTGACTTTATATCTCAACTCCATCTTTATTTTTTTCAGAATTGCAACTGTATTTGTATTATGACTATATTTCTCATAATTGTGTCTTTATTTTCATAATTAGAATTTTATATCTCATAATTACAGCTTTATTTTTCAGAATAAATATCCTCTTTATTTTTTCTTTTTAATTTTGAGACTTTGTCATACTCATGACTTTGGTGCTCATGATACCAACTTTATGCAGCTTTATACATTTTTTTTGTACAGCTTTTAAATCATAACTTTGCTTGTGTCTTTATTTTTTTTAGATTTTAGATTTTATTTATTTATTTTTTAAATTGTGACTTCATATCTCAATTGCATATTTTTTTTTTTTCATAATTTTAATATTATAGCTCATAATTACTTCTTTATTTTTCACAATTGTGACTATTTTTCATAACTGCAACTTTATTTTAAACAATTTTGGTTTTTATTCTCCTTAATTGTTATCTTATAATTCAAAAAAAAAAATAAAAAAAGTAAAGAAGGGGGTCTATGGAACAAAAAGGGTGTTTCCCAATTAGTGTTTTGTTTATACTTTAAATTGTGTCTGTATATTTTACGTAAATTCATCTGTACTTTCAATAACTGTTCCTAAGTTGCTACTTTACAGTAAATATTACAATTGTGTTGAGGCTTTATGCTTTTATATAGTGTAACTTTATATGTCACAGTGTGGTTCTTATTGCATGATGTGACCTATTTTAAACACTTGCACTCAAAACTCACACTATACACAAGAAAAAATCTAAAAATCTATTATTATTATTAATAATGTATTAGTTTATATTTTTAGATGAACTTTCCCTTTAAATCTCCTGAGCTCTGAAAGAGTAACCTGTGAGCAGTAACATTTTACCTTAGGCCAAACTCTAGCCCTAAAGTAAGTCTAAAGTCTGGATGAATGATAGGAATATCTTTGACAAACGATGATCCAGGAGCAAAATTAAGGTAAGCATCATGATTTAATATTATGATACATTCTAAGACACGACAAACAACAACAATGCTGGATGTTGCTAATGCTAATAATCAATAAAGCCACACATGACCTTTTCTCTGCAACTGGAAAAGATATGAGCAGCTTATGTTTGATAATCATTGCCAACTTGAAAGCTAATATCTCATTATTGGACAGTTTATTATAGCTGTTTTTCGAATTTCTTTGAGCCTTGAAAGCCATTAGTATAAATGAGTCAAAACTGAGTCAAGCACATATGGTTTGTTTTAGCCTGGACCTTTTTAAATATTTCAGTTTGTTTATATGTTTGCTAGAAATTTTGCCTGTGCTCAGCTGTTTTTCGATAGTTCTTCAGCTTGCTTTGTTTTTTGCAAAATGTCAGTCAGGAGATGTTGCTTCCTTGTGAGGAATGAAATGGCCTTTATCCAGCTGGTCAGAGTCCTCATTCATGCTACATTAGTGGTAATTGTGAGGAGGTCCAAATCCATCTCTGTACTGTGTCTGTTACTGTCATGGACAGAACATGTCCCGTTTTCCAGTAATGAGCTGAAGCATGTTTGGAATCTGTGACTAATGATGGTGTAAGGATGAGTCTTTGCGTGATGTGCACAACTTAACACACATAAATACACTTTTGCTGGTGGACACCTGTGTCCTGTCTCATGTAGTCAGAATCACACAGGAATGATCTGGAACACATCAACGGCAGACGCTTAGGGAGGTTTTCTCTCCCCTGTCTCGTTTGCGTTTTCCCCGAAACACCATATTTTAATGTCAAAAGAGACAAATGGTCTGTTTGGGTATATCTAGCTGTCACCTTGTAAAATTACATCAAGGTGAAGTCATACATAATTGTGTGCCAGATATGTACATTATAAATGCTTGTGTTCATGTTCACTATGGGGTTCAGAAGTCTGAGACTGGCATTTTTTCTTTTTCTTTTACATATTATAGTTTAATTTTGTGTATTAACCAATTTGGTCCTTTTATAGAACCAAATCTGCAAAAATACTAAATACATGAGTAATGGAATTATTGGAATGGAATTACTATTAAATTGAATTACTTTCTAAAAAAATATTTAATTGCAATCAAATAATTTAATTTAAAAATGTTTAATTTACATTATGAATCTCTGAATCAAATGAGTAAATTAATAAGATACATTTATGAATAAATCAAAATTAAAATACAATTGTATCATTTATTTATGCATTTATCATTTATTTGGATAGTACATCTATTTAATAGTCACATTTCCTCTATTTATTTATGTATTTTTGAAGTGTTGGTCCTCTATATATAGTATGTCCTCTTTAGCATTGTCCCTATATAACTTTTATTTTATTTCATTTTTTTACATTACATTTATATGCCATTATTTTAGTAAATATTTAATTGCAGTTTAATTAATTTAAATTATGTATTTAATTTGCATTATAAATGAGTAAATATGAAAATTTGATAAATACACAATGCACAAAATGAATGAATAAATAAATGGGGCAATTATATTTTAATTTTCACAAATTTATTTGGTATACATTAAGTCAACATTTTAATAGTACATTATTAATGTAATCAATTTAAATTTAAATTGATGTATTTAGCTAATCTTTTATTTTTGTGTCCTACTGATATTTCCTCATGAACGTTTAATTTAAATGTAATTACTTTAAAAAAAAAAAAATTAATTACAATTAAATAATTGAATTTAAAAATGTGTCTTTAATTTACATTGTGAATATCTGAATGCACAGTATGTGCGTGTTAGAAAGAGAGACATGGGTGCCTATGACTATTGGCGAGTAACAGCTCTCAGGATTAGCACGGGAAGTTTCCGTTGAAAAAGTGCTGGATTTATCAGAATGAACACATGTTGATGGTATTAGAGGTCAGATGGCATCAGAGGAGCTGAACTCCTCACTGACACTCACATTCACGCTCTTCCCTCCTTCCTCATCTACTGTTATCCTGTCGCTCCTCGTTTGCGCTTTCTCTCGCCCTCTGAGACCTCCTGGCCTCTCTCTCGCACATTATCTCTCGTGAAGTCACTCCCCAGATTTATCTGTCAGTCACCTTTTTCATCATCAGTAAAAAAACAGAGCTTGTGAACCTGTAAAAAACAGGAAAATTTTTCTTCTTTTTTTATTATGCAGATTCAAAGGAATTGATTTGTCCTTTTACCTCTACACAGTGGAGTCTGAAAACTTTTGTTTTAATGCTTTTATTTAGCATTTTTTATGTTATTAACACATTTTCGTTATAAATTATATTATGAGCTTAACATATTTCAGCTTCGCTTGAGTAAAAAATCTTTTCTGTCTTCATATCAAAGCAAAACTTCAATTCTCATCAATTATTGTGCTATTATATAAATACAGATAACTGCTTCTTGTCATTACGCTGCTGGTAATGTATACATGTGTCACACATACAGTAGAGCCTTTCCACATATAGACCATATTCATTACAAAAGTTATGTTGCCAAACAGATTGATGATTGTTACCCTTTGAATCATGATAACTAATGTACTGTGTGCTTTTTATCTGAAACTTCTGAGTAGGTAGTTTCTCACGTAGATAAAGTTAAAACCTGTGATTTACTGCTAAACAAGCTCACTCTCCCACAATACATGTCAGATGTATTTTCTTTCACAAAACGCACAGACAAATATGTAACGATTTTAGCATATAAGCACTGTGCTGTTGCTGGTTAGGGAGAAAATGGGAGCTTTTACCACTCGTCGTTTTATCTTGTCATGTCTAGTTAGGACGCTGTCAGAACCAATGCATGTTTTTTTTCCTGTGTATCTCGGTCGTCTACAACACCATCCAACTGATGTAATGGTTCAGTGAAGAGCTATCAATCTGAAATGCAGTGACTCACTGAAGGTTTACTGATGATTATTCTCTATTTCTCTCTCTGGTCCAAGCTGGCCAAAGTTGATCTCATTGTTCTGGCTGGATGTAGACATGAATAAATCAAACACATTCCATTTTGAATGAAAAGAGCTGTAGAACAGCTAAGGATTCTGTCAAAACATTTTCAGTGAGGAAGATTTGCTGGATACGATGGTTTCGATTCTGGTGTTAATTTTGTTGAGCAAGACGATGGATGAAACAGATCAGTCACGGCAGATCCGTTTACAGGAACCGTAGTCCCACTTGACCAAAACCATCCCATCATTCCTGAAAATTATTTGAAAGCTTGTGTGTGTAGTGCAGATCCATTACAGAGTGCTGCAAATGTTATTTTCTATGGCCACAAAGCAGTGAAAATTGCTGAGTCATCTGGCGTTGTTCAGTATTCAACACTGAAGTATGTCAGCCAGTTACCAGATGTGCACAAAGGTGCAAGTCACTGACTGAATCCCAATTCACTTATCCACTTATTCACTTATCCTAAATACTATTAGTATTTAAATGAGTACTGAACAATACTAAGTACTAAGACTGGGACTAGTGCATCCCATATTATATGTGACCCAGGGCCACAAAACCAGTCATAAGTGTCAATTTTCTGAAACTGAGATTTATACATAATCTGAAAGCTGAATAAATAAACTATACATCAACGGAAAGCTTATTAGGATAGGACAATATTTGGCTGAGATGCAACTAGTCTATTTGAAAATCTGAAATCTGATGGTGCAAAAAAAAATAAAAAATCAAAATATTGAGAAAATCGCCTTTAAAGTTGTCCAAATGAAATCCTTAGCAATGCATATTACTAATCAAAAAATAAGTTTTGATACATGTACGGTAGGAAATTTACAAAACATCTTCATGGAACATGATCTTTACTTAATATAATGATTTTTGGGCAAAAGAATAATTTTGACCCTTACAATGTATTTTTGGCTATTGCTACAAATATACCTGTGCTACTTAAGACTGTTTTTGTGGTCCAGGGTCACATATAGGAAGTAGAAAATATCCTCTCAAGATGCCAAATTGATACTTTCTCAGCTGATTTGTGTAATTATGTGTCTTAAATACTTGATCCTGATTGGTCAGTTGCAGCGTTCAGCGGTTATTTCGGAATAATTACTTTCTCTGAATTTCAACAAATTTGAAATGTAGGCCTACTTCCTTAAAGGAACACTCCACTTTTTTTGGAAATAGGCTCATTTTACAACTCCCCTAGAGTTAAACAGTTGAGTTTTACTGTTTTTGAATCCATTCAGCCGATCTCCGGGTCTGGCGGTAGCACTTTTATCTTAGCTTAGCATAGATCATTGAATCGGATTAGACCATTAGCATTTGGGTGCAGCAGGCCCAATGATATTACGCAGCGCCTGAAAGTAGTCCCCAGCTATATCATAACTAGTTACCTAGCTGGGGACTACTTTAAGGCGCTGCGTAATATCATTGCGCCTGCTGCACCCATGGTACGGCAGCAAAGTTCCTTGATTATTACGCCGGAATGAGAGTATAGTTCCTAGTCATATTGGCCTAGAAAATCGCAACTTTTCATTTTCCGTCAGTCTTAGTAGACGATGTAACTACAGAAGAGTCAAGCTTTAAATAGGAAAATTATCAAAACTCTTTGGTCATTTTTGATGACCAAATGCTAATGGTCTAATCCGATTCAATGATCTATGCTAAGCTAAGATAAAAGTGCTACCGCCAGACCCGGAGATCGGCTGAATGGATTCAAAAACGGTAAAACTCAACTGTTTAACTCTAGGGGAGTTGTAAAATGAGCCTATTTCCAAAAAAAGTGGAGTGTTCCTTTAAATTCAATTTCAATTGTAGGTCCTAGCAGTGTTATTTTAGTAGTTTTTAATATACTATTATTGTAATTATTAATCATTTGTATGAATCTATATTTTATTTTTTTATATATATTTTAGTTATAAGTTTTAATAATGTTATGTGCTTCTGTAACTTTTTTTTTTCTATTTTGCTTTATTAGTTTTAGTCATTGTAGTACTTAAACGACTTACAAATTATGAAAATAATTAATCTTGCCTTGTGTTCATCTAATTTTTTCAATTACTGAAGTAAGTTTTAGTTTTAATTAACATTAATAACACTAGTTTCAGTGTGCTGCCTACCTCCATTCAAATTTAGTTCAAATTCAGAAATTTAATTTGAATTTTGAAAGCATTCTCAATTAAATTTTCAAACCTGTTGCTATTGCATTTTGACTTCAACTGATATTTTGCCCTACTCATTCAACTGAACTGAGGGTTGATCTTGCTGTACATAATACTATTAAACACAGCTAAATCTTTTCACTCATGTTTAATAGCTTCTCAAAGTTAGTTAGTTGAAATTAGAGCCCCATGTCAGATTTCAGTTTAGACACATTAGTTGTATACTTGTCCTGTTGTGAGTCCGTTAACTTGATATTGTGGTAGTGCCATCAGGCCTCTCTGTGTGATAGTGAGTGAGTCATTGTGGACTGTGGAGGGTTGCCCATACTGTTCACACTAAATTTCACGGCTGTTTTTCGGGGTGGCCCAGAACAAAACACATTTTCTGCTTGCAAAATTTCCCAGCAATCCCTCTGCTCCAGCTCACCGCCTCAGAACAGAGGTGAAAAGTCATTCTGGTTTGACAAGCCCATTCTCTCTTCTTCCCACACACAATGATTTGGGCCTCAAATAAGAACAATTTCCATTAAAAAACAGGAAATGATATGACATGTCAGTTGATTCCTTTTTTGAGATCCATTTAGGGTAAATAAAAAGTTGGACGTTCTCATGAACTCTGAAAAACTCAAAATCACATTATTGGATCTCATGCTGCTAGATTATCCTAATATATGAAAATGGCTGCGAAAACTCAAGACCACACAAGTAGAATATTTGCTTGAACGTTTAGACATATTGCAGCCCATGATCTGGAAAGTACATGTTCAGAATCATCTCCAGTAAACAACAAACTTGAATCTTGTATTGTGAACTTGACCTTTTACTGCATTTGTCACTGTTAACAGCTGCACTCATCAACAGAGGAGGAAGTCATCCAAGGCTGACAAGAAAAATAAAAGCATAATTGTTTTATCTGACCAGTACTAGACCTGCACTAACCCAAAGTTTCTCAGAAGACCTGATCAGTTTCTTTGTGTGAGACGATTGTGGCCTGTAATTTGTCCCAGTTCTTGCGTCACACACTGGGAGCTGTGGAGAAGTGACGCTCGTAGGACAGCTTTATGATGTAGTCTGCAGGGTCTTCTGTATGTCAGAGTGTGATTGAGAAGTCTGGTCTCATATGGACGTCACGTTTCTCCTGCTCGTGTCTACAAACATCTGCTACTCATCTCATTGTCATCTCACTCACGCAGACACAAGAGTCCGGTCCTTCTGCTAACCTCACTGCTCTCTTATCCAGCTGAACATTTGTTAACCTCATTCCTCATGATTCATAAGAAAGACATGTCCCATTAGCAGTGCTTTTACTAAGTGTTTTGTTTTAGTCATAGTTTTTTTTTTTTTTTTTACCAAAATGTCCTTGGGGTTTAGTCAATCTGCATATTTAACTTGTAATATTAAGTTTATTTTGTGGATATAGCTAATTAATCTCTCATATAAATGTTTGAATGTGTAATTAAAGGGTTAGTTCACCCCAAAATGAAAATTCTGTCATTAATTACTCACCCTCATGTCGTTCCAAACCCGTAAGAACTTCGTTCATCTTTGGAACACAAATTAAGATGTTTTTGATGAAATCGGAGAGCTATCTGACACTCCATAGACAACAGCACAACTGAAATGTTCCCAGGTCCAGAAACGTAGTAAATACATCGGTAAAACAGTCAATGTGACATCAGTGGCTCAACTTCAGTTTTGCGACGCTACAAGAATACTTTTTTTGCGCAAAGAAAACAAAAATAACAATTTACTCAACCATTCTTCTCCCCCGAGTTACGTCGTCTGCCATTTTAGAGAGTATCACAATGCATACGCACGCTTTCCCCTAAGTGTAAACAACGATTAACACGCAGATTACGTTCATGCGCACGCTTTCCCCCGAACGTAAACAGCGCTGATTACGTCAAATACGTTCTTAGGTACTCTCCAAAATGGCGGAAGACGTAACTCGGGGGAGAAGAATGGTTGAGTAAATCGTTATTTTTGTTTTCTTTGCGCAAAAAAAGTATTCTCGTAGCGTCGCAAAACTGAAGTTGAGCTACTGACGTCACATGTAGTGTTGTTTTTGGCGGCCTGTTTTAATTTTAGTTTTAGTCTAGTCTTTGTGTGAAGCTGTCATTTTAGTTTTTATTAGTTTTAGTCATGTTCATACTCCTTTTAGTCTAGTCAAGTTTTAGTCAACTAAAAGTCTGAGCATTTTAGTCTTATTTTAGTCAGAATTATCCATGACTATTTTCGTCTAGTTTTAGTCAACAAAAACTGATGACATTTAGTTTAGTTTTAGTCTAGTCTTTGTGTGAAGCTGTCATTTTAGTTTTTATTAGTTTTAGTCATGTTCATACTCCTTTTAGTCTAGTCAAGTTTTAGTCAACTAAAAGTCTGAGCATTTTAGTCTTATTTTAGTCAGAATTATCCATGACTATTTTCGTCTAGTTTTAGTCAAGAAACTGATGACATTTAGTCTAGTTTTAGTCAATGAAAATTGTATTTTAGTCTCTTTTTAGTAATGCAGTTCTATTTAACCCAGTCAATATAGTATAAATACCTAGTAGTATAGACGAAACCAAAATTTTCTTTTAGCCAAACCCATTTCAAACAAGGTTATCTTATTATATTATTGTTACCTTATAGACTCAAGAATACATCCATTCCAGACACGGAAGACGCTCTGATTTGAATTTACAACATTTATTTTACCAACTAAACATGTTAGAAGTACACACGCATACATTTTCTCCCAAAGACGAACCCCGGCCGGCCGGCCGGCCAGCCATCGGTACTTTGTTGTTGTCGTCATCTAATGCCACGAGTGGGGCTTGAGGAAGTGACGTCGCCTGCGTCTGCGCAGTGCGACCTGATGCAGCCGCTGAAGTGAGACACAGGAAACAGAAATACTGCAAAATAATAATAATAATAACGCAACTAAACGAGACGAAATAACGTTATAACATTTCGTTTCGTCTCGTTTTCGTCAACGAAAATGAGGAGACATTTTAGCATAGTTTTTATTTTGTAAAGCACATTTAATCTCGTTTTTATTCGTCAACAATATTGCATTATACATTTAATTATAGTCATCGTCACATGACCAGCATTTACGTTTCGTCTCGTCTCGTTTTCGTCACATGATAAAGGTTCGTTGACGACGATATTTAGTCATAATTTTCGTTGACGAAAGCAACACTAGTCACATGGACTGTTTACCGATGTATTTACTACGTTTCTGGACCTGGGAACATTTCAGTTGCGTTGCTGTCTATGGAGTGTCAGATAGCTCTCCAATTTCATCAAAAACATCTTAATTTGTGTTCCGAAGATGAACGAAGGTCTTACGCGTTTGGAACGACATGAGGGTGAGTAATTAATGACAGAATTTTCATTTTGGGGTGAACTAACCCTTTAATACTTTACTGGTCTGTTTGCATCATTTTTTTGTGTGTGTTTCAAAACCTCCAGCGTCCAGCATATTTTTCAAAATTTGTCTCTGTGTTCCATTCTGGAAGAAATCCATACAAGTTTGGGGGTGGGGGGGGGGAATTGCACATCCAAATTTCTCCCTCTCGCATCTTTCTTGTTTCTCATTTATTCTCTGCCGCACTCAGAGAAGCCACACTTCTGCCAGATGCTCCACATGGCAGGCTTCACAGTTTAGACACGGTTGTGTGATGCCAAAAGTCAGGGGTCGGGGCGCAGGTCGAAAGTCCCCAGGTTACAGGGGGATATGGAGGATGAAAGACAGACAGTGCTTTACTGTCGTCTCCATGGCTGTCATATATCTATGTGCAAAAGGAACGCGCTTTCGCTCTTCATCTCTCTCTCTGTTTTTCAGCAGAGGAGCAAGTGGTGTCCATATGTTCATCGGTAGCTCTATGTTTGTGAATTGTAAGAAATGTGTTAACTTAATAGTGTAGTTTAGGTTCTGAATCATCTCAGAACGCCACCGTTCCCATTGAGATCCTACTGTACCAATGAGATCATCTGTTTCTGATGGTCTCAACAGTCTGATGTCACTTCCAACATTAATACTATGGGGTGTTGTGCAATAATGCATGATTTTACTGCCTGAGGGAACATGCAGTACGTGTGATTTGCCCCGCAGACGTAGAAACATCTGCAGTTTTTACATTCTTGTGGACATATGGCACTAGGACACACGCTACTGCCAGATGTGAAAACTTCACTCTTTACTATGCTGTTTACCAAAAACTGAGAAAAAAAAATTCCTCTGTTATACAAGCTCTCCAGTAATTTCCAGAAAATGTTGGCACTTAAAATGAATCCAGTCACTCCCATCAAGCCTACTATGTGATAATGCATCAAATGATGTTCAAACCTTCAGTCAAATGTGCTGTTTTCTGTGTTTCCAGGTCTTGTCTGGGCTTCACTGCATCTAAACAGTAAATCAAGCCTGGGTTCTGCCGAAACTGAGGTGTACTGCTTTGAAATGTGTGTTACTAAAGCTTTCTTTCTGTGATAGTCTGTGAGGTTCAGCTGCTGTAAATACTGGTTATCCAAAGTCTGTTTGAATAGACCATTACAATACCCTGCATCCCTGGACAAGGCCCCGCAGTCACATCATGTGCCTAGCGCTCATCCAAGCCTACTATTGCGCTTGAGTTGGAGCCAGTGGGGCAGGTAGTATCTTTTAGGCCTGTCATGAGAGGTGTGATTTAGTGTAAAGGTTAAGGAGATGGCTAACAGGGAGAGCATGACGAAGGTTGGAAATTTGAAGAGTGGATGGAAAAGGTGGAGGCTAGGATGTTAGATGGTCTGTGAGCATTGTAGAGGTGTTATGGTAGAAAAGAGAGAATATTTTCCTAGAGAGATATGAGCTCGGAAGCTAAGCAGGGCTTGCTTCGCTTCGTTCTTGGATGGAAGGCAGCATGGTGGTTCATTGGGTATCACTGGCAAGTCACAGCAAGAAGGTTCTCTGTTTGAGGTGAAGCTTAAGGATTTGCCATAGGTGTGAAAATGAGTATAAATTGTGCAATTTAGTGTTATCACTGTAATGGACTGGCCATCCATCCATGGCAGGGCTTGACAACTCTGGCCCTAGTCTTGTGTTGCCAGACCTTTAGACTGACAGCAGAAGGTCTGGGAACCATGGGCGCTTTAAATGGCTAAGCATTGCTCAAAAGGCCATATGATTGACAGGTAAAGCAATCTGTCATGTTTCGTTGTGCATGCCGCATGTTTATGGAAGTGGAAATGTCCCCACAGTAACAGACTGGTGTGTAAAACTCTTAGACGCATTTTAAAGAGTCTACGCCGCATACTTCACATACTTTAAAAAATCCAGCATTATTTGGTCCTGATAAGCACTCATCGTCACAGTTGTAAACACAATGACTTTCTTCTTTGATGAGAGGGTTTGGCGTCACGGCATCTTAGTTTCCTGGCACAACATTAAAGAAGGTGACACACACGTCTCCTGGAAATCCTGTAGAATTCAACCAATCAGATGACGACTTTCAAACTCTTAAAGTGTTTTCAATTTTGTGTGCCATATCCATTACATGTTCAGCCAATGGTTTCAAGTTGAGTATACAACCCTACACTTACAAAAAAAAGTCAACAGTCCTCTTCAGCTTCAGTCCTGGAAGATCAGTGTCTTGCACTACCAATCCCAGTTTAAACCACCTGTCTGTAATTTGCAAGTAATTCTAAACATCTTGTTTGGTTAGGGTTAGAACTAAACTCAGCAGGACAATGACCCTGCAGGACTGGAGGTGAAGAGCCCTGTAGTACAGCGATGGTGTCAGATGATAACTCTTTGCGCGTTGATATACAGTTACCCCAAAACACATATGGGCACTTTATTCACAATTGTCTGAATGTCTTTACTTTCCTATTAAAGTAAAAAAAAAAAGAAGGAGGTGTCATATTCACGAATGCCAGAAAAAAGCACTTGACATTGTAGTATGATCACAAGCAGCACATTATCTGGTAGTGTGTGGATTCAGACACAGCTTTTGCCTTAAATCTGAATGATATCTGTGGGTTTATAATTTGAAACAAAATGTTTTGCTTGAAGCGCATTTGTGCTATCTTCCTTTAATAAAACAATATATCGAACCAAGTGTTATTTTAAGTCTCAATTAACCATATATGTTAGTGTCCAAAAATGATACTTAATTTAGATACCTGCCCCAAAATATACATGTACAAAAATATCTCTTTTTCTATAAGTATGACATTAACGTTGAAGGTTTAAGATGTGCCTTCATTGTTGATGTTTCTGTATAGAATGTGTGATTATGTTCAGTTCCAGCTGGTAATGGATACAAGCGGGTTCCTCATGTTAGCATCAGAACATTTAATTCTCTCCTCTGTCCCCCTCCACCACCTCCCACCACTTCTATAACAGCTGATGACTTTGCCACTTTTTTCACAGACAAAACTAGATCAATCAGTAGTCAGTTCTTACCTCCACACACACAGGACCTCCAACCAACTACATCCACTGCTAAAACTCCCATCTTCTCCTTATGTCCCCTCACTGAGGCAGAAGTATCCAAACTTCTCCTCTCCAGCCATCCTATAACATGCTCTCTAGACCCAATCCCCTCACACCTTCTCCAAGCAATCTCTCCCACACTCTTACCAGCACTCACACACATTATCAACACATCTCTCCTCACAGGCACTTTCCCCACTGCATTCAAATAGGCTCGGGTAACCCAAATGTTCAAAAAACCTACATTAAACACTTCACTTACAGATAGCTACAGACCTGTCTCTCTCCTTCCATTCATAGCGAAAACACTTGAACGAGTTGTTTTCAACCAGGTATCCTCATTTCTTTCACAGAATAACCTACTGGACGCTAACCAATCAGGTTTCAGCCGTGGACATTCAACTGAGACTGCGCTACTGTCAGTCACTGAAGCCTTGCGGATTGCAAAAGCTGATTCCAAATCATCAGTTCTCATTCTGTTGGATCTATCTGCTGCTTTTGACACTGTCAATCATTGGATCCTCCTACCCACCCTCTCATCACTGGGCATCACAGGGATTCCACTTCACTGGTAGGTCTTTCAAGGTGGCCTCGGGAGGGGAAGTATCCAAAGCACATCAACTGGTCACTGGGGTTCCTCAGGGATCAGTTCTTGGACCCCTCCTCTTCTCCACATACACTACATCACTGGGTCCCATCATACAAGCACATGGTTTCTCCTACCATTGCTATGCTGATGACACACAGCTCTATCTCTCATTTCAACCAGATGATCCAACGGTAGCTGCACGGATCTCAGGCTGCCTGGCAGACATCTCGGCATGGATGAAAGAACATCACCTACAGCTCAACCTGGCAAAGACTGAGCTTCTTGTCTTCCCTGCCACTCCAACTCTACAGCATGATTTTACCATCCAGTTAGGTTCATCAACAATTACCCCATCAAGTTCGGTCAGAAATCTTGGTGTAATCTTTGATGACCAGCTGACTTTCAAAGACCACATTGCAAAAACTGCTCAATCTTGCAGGTTTACATTGCACAACATTAGAAAGATCAGGCCCTTCCTTACACAGCATGCTGCACAACTTCTTGTCCAGGCCTACTACTGCAATGATCTTCTAGCTGGACTTCCATTGTGCACAATCAAACCTTTGCAAATGATTCAGAATGCAGCGGCACGACTGGTCTTCAACGAACCCAAAAGGGCCCATGTTACACCTCTCTTTATCTCCCTGCACTGGCTCCCGGCTGCAGTTCGCATCAAGTTCAAGACACTGATGCTTGCATATAGAACAGCCACAGGCTCAGCACCCGCCTACTTCCACTCACTATTACGAATATACATCCCCTCCAGAAGTCTGAGATCTGCTAGTGAGCGACGCTTCGTGGTACCATCACAGAGAGCCTCAAAATCACTCTCCAGAACATTCTCGTTCACCATTCCTGGCTGGTGGAATGATCTTCCCACTCCTATCAGGAGTGCGGGATCCCTGTCAATATTCAAGCAACAACTGAAAACTCATCTTTTTTGACACTACTTGACTTCATCCTGAACTTAAAGTTTTTTGTTTTTTTTTAAATCTTTCTCTCTATTTATTCCTTCCCTTGCTAGCTTGTATTTATTTTAACAATGCCTGAGACATGTTGTTACGAGCACTTCCACTGTCTGATTGCCTCTTCAGATAGATAACCCATATATTCCCCCACTTGTAAGTCGCTTTGGATAAAAGCGTCTGCAAAATGACTAAATGTAAATGTAAATGTAATTTGGCATTTGCATTATCTTGCATTGGTAAATAGCTAGAATCGTATCTGTTTATATTATAAATAATTATCTAAGATTAAATGTTAGAACACTACTATTATTCTTATTCTTATTATTACTAGTATTATTAATTTATTCGTTCATTCATTCATTTGGCTTCATGTATAAATGAAAGTGTCACAATTCCAGTCTTTCCAAGCAATGGTGTCAACTTTTCCTTTGCACCACCTGGTGGTGATTTTGTGAATGAATTTCTCCAGGTCTGAAGGAGACATAATTTAACCAGCAAATAACTGAACTCGAGCAAAACTGACCCTCCTCCAGTTTGAGCCATAATGGTTCTTCACGTTGAAGGAGCTTCACTTGCTGAGGGCTTGGAACTTGCCCATCAAGTGTTTTTCTGTTTCACAAGACCCCCTGATACTCTGAGGATTAAGTGTAGTTAGTAAACACTGCAGACAAAACTAGAATGGGTGGGAAACTGGCTAAGGAAGAGCAGCTCACATTTGTGGATGGGATTATAGCCAGCTCGGCTCATCCCAAACATTTGCCCAGTCTCATTTCACAAGCTGACCTCACACATTCTCGCAGATCTCATGCATTTGCACCGGTGAGAGCGCCAAAGAGACGAAGAGGCATTGTTATGTGTCTGTGCTGATGTATTCATCTATTAGGTAAAAACAAGAAAGAAAAAGTAACAATAAAGTTGTGAGCTCTGAAACGTTTCACAATGACCCTTTTATGTCAGAAGAAAAAAAAATTCTTTAAAGATTTATTTTCAGATGATTGACACTGCAGAGTTTACTGGCGTTTTTTATGATGAGGCGTGAATGTGATCTTAACGGTAAAAATACAGACAGCAGATTTTAATTTGCAGATTTTGCCAATTGCTAGATTGACTGGTAAATAAACCATTTTATGGTCATTTATAGAGTTTCATGTGTGAAAGCAGCTATTGACTTCTCTTTTGAGGTCAATAAAAAAGTCAAATTTCAATTTATAGATACAATTTATTCAGCAATTATATTCATAGATGTATACACATACAACATTAATTTATTTACATCTATATTTACTGTTACTAACCTGTTGTATTACTGGAAATGATGCATAACAGATTTTGTGTAAATCAAACCTCTTATCTATAATAGAGAACATTATATTATAGCATTATATATAGATCAGTGAATCAAACAGAAATTGTTTTTTGCTGTTTAAAGAAATTACCTGCCATACAGTGTGCCATACTTAACTCTTAATTTAAAAAAAAAGATTTTAAAAAAAATTACATTGAAAAAATATAAAACTACAAAAAAAAATACAAGTTTACTAGACTTCTGAGTCTTCATTTTGGCTACACATGCGCCAGGAGTAAACAAGATGAAGAGAAAGCGTCTTTTTTCTCAGCCTCTTCAGAAACAAGAGACTTTATGATAAGTAAAGCTTAAAATTCAGTGTCGTTATCAGTTGTTTTTGTCCAAGAGTAATTTGATTTTTTTTCTTAGAAGGCGAAAAAGTAGAGAAAATTGCTTTTAGTCAAATAACATAAGAATACTTGCAGTATAAAAACTATTAAACTGGTAGTTTACTGAGATACTAAAAAAAAGTAAATATAAACTTGTTCTGTACTCACAGTTTACTGCTTCTACACTTAAAAGTATATTTTTATAAACTAAAAATGGGCCAACTTACTCCCAATTTTTTTTTTAAATATACTTTAGTTTGAAAGCAGAGCCATTCCACCAAAAAGCTGACTTGTTACTGTAAACTTGAATAAGTTTATGAAATCGTATGTAAACCACATTCTGGAGTACTAAAAGGAAGCCAATATGTGTGGGAAAAATTTAATTAATAGGCTATGCTATCAAAATAGACCCAAAATAATCACAACTACAAGCCAAGTACACTCAGAATGTTTAATTGCACTCTTCTTAAGTACTATATATCAAAAGTTGATCAAAAGACAAAGCAGAAGTATAGGCCAAATATACTTAAACATTTTTTGTATGCCTGTCAGTATACTTCAAGTCAAGTATACTTATTTTATATCTTTGATAAGTATATCTTTGATCAGTACATAAAAGGTGGAAAGAAAGTATACTCTCTCTTATTTTAGAATACTAACAGCACACTTGAATACACTTCTTTTTTTGTAAGGTCTGGCTGAATCATTCACCACATGAGTAGCTTTGATCAGGACTTTCAAACTAATTCTTTATTCCAGACTATGACACTTTGTTGTTGATGGCACAGGCCCATTTGGGTTCCTGTGTGTGTGTGTGTGTGTGTGTGTGTGTGTGTGTGTGTGTGTACAGGTATGTGAGTGTTTGCCCGGCTCACAGCTGTGCTCTACTTCTACGCACAGAATCAGTGTGTCACTCTGTTTGTCATCCCAAATGTCATTCGGGTTCCAGTTGCCTCATTTGAACCAACATTTGAGTAAAGAGATACAAAGAACCCAGAGTGCTTCCTGAACTTTCGGATCAGCCTGTACAATGACCATTCATCATCTTAAATGACACATCACATCATCACTTAGAAGCAAGTAGAGAAATATTAAACCCCATTTGTGAGTGAGATTTGTTTTAACAAGAAAAGGGCAAATTCTTTCTTCGTAGGGTTTACTGGAATCAGATTATGGGCAACAAGATAAACATCCCATTTGCATTAGCTTATGCTATTCTTAGGCTGTCAGCCAACAAATAAAGGCAATTGCAATGGAACATTTCATTAAACAGGAACAGTTGTTAACAGATTTTCATCTCTGTTAATAATCCCTTATTCAACAAACATTAATATATCACTGAAGCACTAATATAATGGTTTCACTCAAAATACCAATAGACAGAGTCCGTTCCTGGTAGAACAGACCAGAGTGTCTAGAATGTCTGACCTGATGACTGGGAAGGTACCAGCCCATCCCTGAGACAGAGGCGCCTGCTCCAGCCACGGTGCCATGAGGCTCAAGCTTTTAATCACTAAACTTAATCCACTGGACAGCTGGAGAATCTTTACGAGCCAAACTGTGCATGATGTTGCCTGTTAGTGTGCCCTTTATCTTTCTCTGATTCACAGTTATATTAGGGTGGTGGGAAGTAAGCCCATGAGACCACTGGAATGTGAAATCACAAAAGTCCTATTGAGAATGGGATACTGCTATAGCAAATTATTGTGCTTTGTGAGTCTACTGTTTATGAATGCATCTTGTAGGTCCAAACACATCATAGACACACTTTTTCAATTAAGAACATTTTCTTAAATTCAGATTATTATAGAATTTTTTTTTTCTTTTTGTCTACAACATTTGCCATTATTTGTTCATCGGAGGGTGAGGATTCTCTGACATTAAAGCTATTCTCTCAAAAAGGACCAATTCTTTTAAAAAAATCTTTCTTTGCATTTTTCTTTCATTTTTTATTTTCTTTTATTTTTTTAATGCAAATTTTTTGAGAAATAATAACAGCAATGTAATTTTTTGTTTGTTTGTTTGTTTGTTTTTTAATCCATGCTTCCTAGGCTTTGATTGGAAGTCCTTGTTTCCTGTCTCCTTTTTGAATGTTTGTCATGTTAATCTGAAAACCACTGAAAAAAGACCAAGTCCAGGGCTACTGCATAGGCAAGTGCTTTGGAGGTGACAACAGCAGCCTTTAAGCTAAAAACCTTCAAGTGGAGAAGGCAAAAAAGTAGAAAAAAAACATTCAAGTGGAGAAGGAGAAAAAAGTAGAGAAAATTGCTTTTAGTCAAATAACATAAGAATACTTGCAGTATAAAAACTATAAAGCTGGTAGTTTACTGAGATACTAAAAAAAAAGTAAATGTAAACTTGTTCTGTACTCATAGTTTATTGCTTTAACACTTAAAAGTATATTTTTGTCAATTAATGTTTTTTTTTTTAAATCCATGCTTTAGGCTTTGGTTGGAACTCTTTGATTCCTGTCTCCTTTTTAGGTTTTTGTCATGTTAATCTGAAAACCACTGAAAAAGACTGAAAAAGTCCAGTGCTAGGACTGCTGCATGGGCAAGGGCTTTGGAGATGACAACAAAACCATCTAGTGGAGAGTAATCTGTAGATTTATCCATCCTAATGGAACTTCTGCCTTGGCAATGGTCAAATAAAGAGGGTCTTCAGGCAAGTTCCTTCAGAAGACTTGTTTCCAAATAACAATACTTATAGGGACAACTACAGTACTTATTGAGGTACAGCAACTGACTTAGAAGCAGTGGAGGTTATTTTTTCTCAGAGATTGAGGGTGATATGAGTGTAATTGGGGCAGACAAGGTGTTGTTGGAAAGCTGACCATCAGGATTCAATAATCCACAAGTAATCACATTTGTTTAGACCTGTTTGGACTTCCTCCACCTTGTGTCTCCACCTTCCCTTACACTCCCACTCTTCCATCTTCATCCATCCAGGAACCCATGTGCAGTTTGCCCTCCCAGTACTAACTGGCAGCACTCCAGTGTAAACCCTTACCTGGGAACAGGATCCAGACCACATGCAGCTATGCACATCTCCTGAATCTTCCCATCCATCTTCTCTGGCACAGCAGGACCTGCCTGGTGTATTCTTAACTCCTGGGACAACAACTTACTTCACAAGTACAAAGGAAATGGGATACACTGTTGGAAAAAACAAAAGAAAGCGGTTTGTAAACTTACCCAAGGGTTGAAGGCAACTTCCTCCCAACACAAGTGCCAAATTACCGGTTTTGCTGACAAAATGGAGGACAATCAACGACATGTTCTAACCTTTATAACGGCAAACAAACAACAGGATGAAGCAGAGACCGATCAAACCAAATCAATGAAAATTATGATTTCTCCAAAAAGTTAAGTCTACCTTTATTTCTGGGGTGCTCTTCATGGTGGAACAGCTCCAGTTGAAAAATTGGCGGGACCAAGATTAAGGGAGTCTAAAACTGAACTGGTGGACAGATTCAGAATGCAAGAAAATGAAAAGACAGCTTTACATAAGAATAGTGTACTACTACTATCTCCCACTACCTCCAACTTCAGTGACTAGATAAATGCCTCACTCCTATTGTCAAAAGTGACCACCTTAATTTAGCATTTTCCAAAATTGGAACGCCTTCAGATGACTCTGAAGCCAGGTGATCAGCCTTCCAACAACACTGTGTCTTCCACAACTACACCTACAGTATCTCACAGAAGTGAGTACACCCCTCATATTTTTGTAAATATTTTATTATATCTTTTCATGTGACAACACTGAAGAAATGACACTTTGC